>RXID01021376.1:322456-370224 GCA_005019695.1 Trichopus zeylanicus subsp. travancoricus | reverse complement strand
AGTAGTAGTAGTAGTAGTAGTAGTAGTAGTAGTAGTAGTAGTAGTAGTAGTAGTAGTAGTAGTAGCTAGTAGTAGTAGTAGTAGTAGTAGTAGTAGTAGTAGTAGTAGTAGTAGTAGTAGTAGTTGTTGTTGTTGTTGTAGTAGTAGTAGTAGTAGTAGTAGTAGTAGCGGTGGTGGTAGTAGTAGTAGTAGTAGTAGTAGGAGTAGTAGTAGCTGTTGTTATTGTTGTAGTAGTAGTAGCAATAGTAGTAGGAGATGGAGTAGTAGTAGTAGTAGTAGTTGCAGTAGTGGAAGGAGTTGTAGTAGAAGTTGTTGTACTAGCAGTAATCTAATAGTAGTCTTAGTAGTAGTAGTAGTAGTTGTAGCTATAACAGAAGTAGTACAACACTAGTAGTTGTTGTAGTAGTAGCAGTAGTGGTTGCATTAGTAGTAGTAAAAGTTGTAGCAGGAGTGGTAGTAATAGTAGGAGTTGTAGTAGCAAAAATAGTAGTAGTAACAGTAGTGGGAGTAGGAGTAGGAATAGTTGTGGTCTGAGTATAGTAGTTGTTAATATTGTTGCAGTAGTTGTAGTCGGAGTAGTAATATCAATAGCAGCAGTAGTAGTAATAATAGTCATAGTAGTAGTCGTAGTAGTAGTAGTGGTGGTAGTTGTTGTTATAGTAGTAGTGTAGTAGTTGTAGTAGTAGCAGTAGTCGGGGTAGTAGTTGTAGTAGTAGCAGTAGTAGTAATAGTAATATCGGTAGTAGTAGTAGAAGTAGTAGTGGGTGTAGTAGTTATCATAGGAATGGTAGGAGTAGCAGCTGCAGTAGCAGAAGAAGTAGTAGTAGTAATACACACAATAGGAGTAGTAGAAGTAGTTGGAGCACCAGCAGCAACGGCAGTTGTAGTAGTCATGGTAGTATTATAAATTATAGTTGTAGTAGTAGTTGTAATAGGACTAGTAGTAGTAGGAGTAGAAGTAGTATTTTTGGTAGTTGTAATAGGACTAGTCGTAGTAGGAGTAGAAGTAGTATTTGTAGTTGTAGTAGTAATTGAAATAGTAGTAGTAGCAGTAGTAGTGGAAGTAGTAGTTGTTGTTGTAGCAGCAGTAGTAGTAGCAGTAGTTATACTATTAGTATTAGTTGGAGGAGTAGTAGTAGTAATAGAATTAGTAGTAGTAGGAGGAGGAGGAGTTGGTGTACGAGTCGCAATTGTTGTAGTAGTAGCAGGAGGAGTAGTAGTAGTAGTAGCAGTTGTAGTTGTAGTAGTAGTAGTTGTTGTAGAAGTAGTAGTAGTTGTAGTAGCAGTAGCAGCAGTAGTAGTAATAGTAGTAGCGGTTATGATAGGAGTAGTAGTCAGATTGTGTGTAGGACGAGTAATAGTAGTAGTAGCAGTAGTAGTAGTAGTAGTAGCAGTAGTAATAGCAACAGCAGCAGTAGGAATAGTAGTAATAGTTGTTGTTGTAGTAGTAGTAGTAGCAGTATTAGCGATAGTAATAGGAGGAGGAGTAGTATTTGTTGTAATAGGAGGAGGAGGAGTAGTAGTTGCAATAGTTGAAGGAGTTGTCGTAGAAGCAGTTGTACTAGTAGTAATGTAGTAGTAGTTTAGTAGTAGTTGTAGTTGTAGTAGTAGCAGAAGTAGTATAGTACTAGTAGTTGTTGTAGTAGTAGCAGTGAAGGTTGCATTAGTAGTAGTAAGAGTCGTAGTAGGAGTGGTAGCAATAGTAGCAGTCATAGTAGTAGAAATAGTAGTAGTAACAGTAGTGGGAGTAGAAGTAGGAATAGTTATCATAGTAGTAGCAGTAGTAGGTATTGTTGTCACGGTAGTTGTAGTTAGAGTAGTAGTAGCAGTAGTAGCAGTAGTAGTAATAGTAGTAGTAGTGGTAGTAGTAATAGCAGTAGTAATAGGTGTAGTAGTTGTAGTAGTCGGAGTAGTAGTTGCTATATTAGTAGTAGTTGCAGTAGTAGCAGTAGTAGTAATAGTTTTATCGGTAGTAATAGTAGCATAGTAGTGGGTGTAGTAGTTGTCGTATTAGTAGTAGAAGTAGTAGTTGTCGTAGTACTAGCAGTAGTAGTAGTAATAGTAGCAGAAGTAGTAGTACTAATAGTTGAAGTTGCAGTTATTGTAGTGGCAGCAGCAGGAGTCATCGTAGTAGTTGTACTTGTTGTAGAGATAGTAGTAGTTGTAGTGGCAGGAGTTGTAGTAGTAGTAGTAGCAGTGGTGGGGGTAGTAGTAATAGTTGTGTTAGTTGTTGTTGTAGTAGTAGTAGTAGCAGGTGTAGTAGTAATAGTTTTATTAGTTGAAGTAGTAGTAGTAGTAGCAATAGTAGTAGTATTAGTGGTAGCAGTAGAAGCGGTAGGAATAGTGGCAGCAGTAGCAGTAATAGTAGTAGTAACAGCAGCAGTAGTAGTAAGCACAACAGTAATAGTAGGAGTAGGTGTAGTATTTATCGCTATAGTATTAGTAGCCTTAGTGTTAGTAGTAGTATTTGTAGTAGTTGTAGTAACGGTAGTAGTAACAGTAGTAGCAGTAACAATAACAGTTATAGTAGTAGTATTTGTAGTAGTTGTAGTAATAGTAGTAGTAACAGTAGCAGCAGTAGCAGTAATAGTTATAATAGTAGTATTAATAGTAGTAGTAGGTGTATTTGTAGTAATAGTAGTAGGAGTAGTATTAGTAGTAATAGTAATAGTAGTTGTAGGAGCAACAGCAACAGCAGCAGTAGGATCAGTAGTCGAAGTAGTAGCAGTTGCAGTTGTAGTAGCAGTAGCAGTAGCGGTAGTAATAGTAATAGCCACGGTAGTAGTGGTAGTATTAGTAATAGCAGCAGTAGCAGCAGCAGTAGTACTAGTAGTTGGAGTAGTAGTAGAAGGAATAGAAGTAGCAGAGGTAGCAGTAGTAGCAGTTGCAGCAGCTGCAGCAACTGTAGTAGTAATCTTGTAGTATTACTAATACTAGTAGTTGTAGGAGTAATTGTACTAGCAGTCGTATAAGTAGTAGTCATAGTAGTAATACTAGTACTAGTAGTTGTAGGAGTAGTAACAGTAATGGTAGTAGTGGTAGTAAAAGTAGTAGTACGAGAAGTAGTAGTAGTAGCCATAGCTTAAACAGTAGTAGCAGTAGTTGTACTTGCACCAGAAGTAGTAGTAGAAGTAGTAGTAGTAGTAGTAGCTATAATAGTAGTAACTGTATTTGTAGTAGCAGCAGTAGTAGCAGTATCGGAAGTTGTAGCAATAGCAGTAACAGAAGTAGTAGTATTAGTAATAGCAGCAGCAGTAGCAGTAGTAGTATTGGTTGTAGCAGTAGCAATTGTACTAATAGTAGAAGTAGTAATAGTAGTTGGTGTTATTGATGTTGTAGCAGTAGCAGTAGTTGTAGTAGTAGTAGTAACAACAATAACCGTAAGAGGAGATGTAGTAGTAGTAGTTGCTGTTGTTATTTTAGGAGAAGTAGTAGCAGTAGTAGTAGTATTCATAGTTGTAGTAACAGTAGAATTCATAGTAGTAGTAGTATTAGCAGCAGTAGCAGTATAAGCAGCAGTAGCAGTAGTAGTACTAATAGTAGTAGTAGAAGTAGCAGTAGTAGCAGTAGTAGAAGTAGGAATTATTGTAGTAGTAGTAGCAATGGTAGCAAAAGCGGTGGTAGTAGCAGCAGTCATAATAATAGTATTCGCAACCGTAGTAGCAGTAGTAGTGGAAGTAGTACCAGTACTAGCCGTAATAGTAGCAATCATAGTAGTAGTGGAACTGGCAACAACATTAGCAGTAATAGTAGTAATAGAAGTAGCAGTAGTAGTAGCAGTAGTAGTAGTGGAAGGAAAAGTAGTAATAGTCGTAGTAGTAGTAGCCACAGCAGAATTACTACTACTAATCCAACTCCTACTTGTGCTACTACTACCACTACTCGTACTCCTACTACTGCTAACTGCCACTTCTCCTACTCCTACTACGACTACTAATACGACTTCTACTACTGCTACTACTATTATTATTCCTTTTACATGTATTCCTGCTCTTGCTACTACTCCATCTACTCTTGCTCCTACTATAGCAACTCCTAATCCTCTTGTTGCTACTGCTGCTACTATTGCTACTACTTCTACTTCTACTCCTACAACTACTACTAATTCTACTACTGCTACTATTAGTCTTAGTACTACTTGTCTTACTACTACCACCACTACTACTATTACTACGACTACTACTACGGGTAGTACTACTACAATAGTTACAACAACAACTACTACTATGAATACTACTAATACTCTACTACTACTACTACTACTACTAATATAAATACAACTACAACTACTTCTATGAGTACTGCTTCTGCTACCACCACTACTACTCCCACTATTACTATTACTACTACTATTACTACCATTACTACTACAACTACAATTACGACTACTACTATTCCTACTCCTACTCCTACTACTGCTACTACTCCTCCTCCTACAACTAGGACTCCAACTACTACTACTACTACAACTACTGACACCAATATTACTTCTACTGCTACTAGTACTACTTCTCCAACTCGTACTACTATTGTTACTACAATTGCAACTGCTACTAATGCTACAACCAATACTGCTATTACCACTACTATTACTACTACTACAACTTCAACTATTACTCCTTCGGCTACTGCTACTACAACTACCTCAACTGCTATTGCAACTACAACTACTGCACCTACTAGTATTGTTACTACTACTACTACTGCCACTACTACTACTACAACTTGTACTTCTACTTTTACTCCAACAACTACTACTACTATTACTACTGCAAATACTACTACTACATGTACTGCTACTACCACTGCTACAACTCCTATTACTACTACTACTAGTACTACTACAACTACAACTACAACTAGCACTACTACTACAATCACAACTGCCACTCATACTATCACTTTTAATGCTACTACTACTACCACTGCTGTTATTCCTCCTTCTGCTGCTACTACTACTACTACTACTACTACAATTACTACAAGCATTGATACTATCACTTCTAATGGTACTGCTACTACTACTACTACCACAACCACTACTAGTACTACTAATACTTTAACTACTACTACTACTACTCTTAGTATTGCAGCTACTACTCCTGCTCCTACTCCTACTGCACTACTACTACTACTATACCTACTCCTACTCCCACTACAACTACTACTACACCAACTCCTACTAGTACCACCACTACTACTACTACAACTCTACTCGTGCAACTGCAACTACTAGTACTCCTACTACTCCTGCTACTACTACTACTCATACTACAACAATAACAACCACTGCTGCTACAACTACTACTGAAACTAAAACTGCTACTACTACTATGACAACTACTGCTACTGCTGCAGTTGCTACTACTACTAGTACTACTACTACTACTACTACAACTACTTGTGCTCCTACTACAGCTACTACTACTACACCTACACCTACAACTACTTCAACCACTCCTACTAATGCTGCTACTACTTCTACTCATACTCCTGCTATTGCTACTACTACTGCTACTCCTACTCCTAATCTTACTACAACAACAACCACTGCTGCTTTGACTACTACTACTAAAAATACTACTACTCTATTAGTACAACTGCTACTAGTAGTAATCCTACTGCTTCTACTATTACTGCTGCTGCTACTACTAATATTACTACTACTATTACTACTACTAATACTACAACAACTGCTGCTGCTACTACTAATATTACTACTACTATTACTACTACTAATACTACAACAACTGCTGCTATTACTACTACTACTATAATTACTACTAAGACTACTTCTACTGCTACTTCTACAAGAACGACAACAACTACTACTACTACTTCTAAAATAATAACAATAATAACTACTACAACTACAACAGCAACAACAACTACTACTACTACTTCTACAATAGCAACAATGACAACAGCAACAACAACAACTACTAATATTGTTGTTGCTATTACTGCAACTGCTGCTATTATTACTACTATTATCTCTACCTCTACTCCTACTCCTACTACTACTATTACTTCTCCTACTCCTACTATTACTGCTACTACTACTACTACAACTATTGCTACTACTACTACAACAACTATTCCTACTCCTACTGATACTACTACTACTACTACTACTCCTCTTACCCCTACTACTACTGCTACTAATACTCTTACTCCCACTCCTACTGCTACTCCTACTCCTACTACTAGTAGTACCCCTACTCCAACAACTACTATGCTTACTGCTATTACTAGTAATAGTTATAGTAGGAGTGTGAGTAGGTGTAGTAGTAGTAGTTGCAATAGTACTAGTAGTAGCAGTAGTAGTTGTAGTAGTAGCAATAGTACTAGTAGAGGTTGTAGTAAGAGTAGCAGCAGTAGCAGTAATACTTATAGTTGTAGTAGTTGTAGTAGTAGTAGTAGTAGTAGCAGTTGAGGCAGTAATAGAAGTAGTAGCCGAAGGAGTAGTGGTAATCATAGTAGTAGTAGTAGTAATGGTTGTAGCATCAAATGTAGTGGTAGGACTATTGCTAGTTATAGTAGTAGTGGTAGTAGTTGGAGTAAGAGTAGTCATAGAAGTAGTAGTAGTTGTAGTAGCAGTAGCAGCAGTAGGAATAGTAGTCATAGTAGCTGTAGTTCGGGAGCAGCAATAGTAGTAGCAGCAGGAGTAGTTGTTAGTGTAGGAGTAGTAATAGAAGTTGTAGTAGTAGGGGTTGCAGTAACAGTAGTATTATTAGTAGTAATGGTAGTAGTAGTAGTAGTAGCAGCAACAGCTGTAGTACTAGTAGTTGTAGTAGTACTATTAGTAGTATTAGTACTAGGAATAGTAGGAACAGGAGCAACAAGAGCTGTAGTTGTAATGGGAGTACTAGTAGCAGTTTGAGTTGGAGTAGGAGTAGTAGTAGTACTTGGTGTGGTAGTCGTATTGTAGTGTAGTGTAGTAGTCGTCGTAGTAGTAGTAGTAGTAGTAGTAGTAGTAGTAGTAGTAGTAGTAGTAAGTAGTAGTAGAGTAGTAGTGTAGTAGTCGTGTAGTCGTAGTAGTAGAGTAGTAGTAGTAGGTAGTTATATTCGTAGTAGTAGTAGTAGTAGCAGCAGCAGTAGCAGCAGTAGTACAAGTAGTTCTAACAATAGTAGTGGTAGCAGCAGTAGTGGTAGTGGTAGCAGCAACAGCAGCAGCAGCAGTAGTACTAGTAGCAGAAGTAGTAATAATAGTAGTAGTTGTTGTAGTCGTAATTGGAGTAGTAGTTGTTGGAGTAATGGTAGTAGGAGTAATATTAAGGGGACTAGGAGTAGGAGTAGGAGTAGTAGCAGTAGTATTAGTGGAAGGAGTAGAAGTTGTAGAAGTAGGAGTTGGAGTAGGAATAGTTGTTGTAGTAGTATTAGTAGTTGTTGTAGTAGTAGTAGTAGCAGTAGTAAAAGGTGTAGTAGTAGTTGCAGTTGTACTAGTAGTATAATTACTAAAAGTAGCAGTAGTAGTTGTTGTTCTTGTATTTGTAGTAGTATTAGTAGGAGTTGTAATAGGAGTAGTACTAGTCATAGCAGTAGCAGAAAGAGTTATAGTAGTAGTATCAATAGCAGCAGTTGTAGTAATAGTACAAGTCGGTGTAGTAGTTCTTGTAGTAGCTACAGTTGCGGTGGTTGTAGTAGCAGTAGTAGCAGGAGTAATAGTTGCACTTGTATTAGTAGCTGTAGTAGTAATCATTGTAATAGTAGTATTAGTAGTATTATTAGTGCTAGTAGTAGAAGTAGAAGTAGTAGTATTAGTAGTTGTAGTAACAGCAGTAGTATGAGTTGGTGTAGTAGTAGTAGTAGCGGTAGTAGTAATATTAGTAGCAGTAGTAGCAGCTGTAGCAATAGTAGTAGGAGTAGTAGTTATAAGAGTAGTAGTAGAAGTAGTAGTAGGAGTCGGACTAGGAATAGTAGTAGCCATAGTAGCAGTAGTAATGGTAGTAGTAGTAGTAGTAATAGTAATAGGAGTAGTAGTAGTTGTAGGAGTAGTCGTGGTAGCAGTAGCAGTAGTCGTAGAAGTAGTTGTAGTTGTGTTTCTATTAGTAGCAGTAGTAGGAGTAGAAGTAGTAGAGTAGTAGTAGTATTCAAAGTAATAGTAGTAGAAGCAGCAATTGTATTAATAGCAGTAGTAATAGGAGTAGTAGTAGTAGCAACAGCAGTAGTAGTAGAAGTAGTAGTTATGATAGTAGTAGTAGTAGTAGTACTAGTAGTGGTTGTACTAGCAACTGCACAAGTAGCAGTTGTAGTAGTGGTACTAGTAGTAGTAGCAGTTAAAGTAGTAATAGTAGTAGGAGTAATAGTACTTGTAGTAGAAGTGGTAGCCCAAGTAGTAGCAGTAGTAGTAGTAGTAGTAATAATTATTGTTGTTGTTGTTATAGTGGAAGTAGTTGTTGTTGTAGTCATTGTGGTAGTAGTTGTAGTAGTAGCAGTAGCAGTAGTATAAGTAGTACTGCGAGTGCTAGTAGTAGCTGGAGTATTAATAGTAATAGTAGTAGTTGTAGTAGTTGTAGTAGTAGTAGAAGTCAAAGTAGTAGTAATAGTGGTTGTTGTTGTAGTGGTAGTAGCTGCAATAGTAGTCATAGCAGCATCATTAGCAGCAGTAGTTGTAGAAGTAGTTATAGTAGTTGTTGTAGCTGTATTAGCAACAGTAATAATAATAGCAGCAGCAATAGTTTTAGTCGTAGTAGCAGTAGTAGTAGTCATAGTAGCAGTAGCAGTAGTAGTAGTAGTAGTAGTAGTAGTAGTAGCAATAATAGTTGTAGCAGTTGTAGTAGTAGTAGAAGTTGTAGTTGGAGAAGTAGAGTAGTCATAGCAGCAATAATAGTAGCAGCAGTAGTTGTAGTAGTAGGAGGAGAAGTAGTAGTAGTTGTAGTAGTAGCACAAGTAGTAGTCATAGTAGTAGTCCAAGTAATAGTCGTTGTAGCAGCAGCAGCTATGGTGGTAGTAGTAGCAATTGTAATAGTAGTAGTTTTATTATTGGTAGTAGTAGTAGCAGTAGTAGGAGAAATACTTTAGTAGTACTAGCAGTAGAATTAGGAGTAGGAGAAGTAGTAGCAGTAGTAGTCATACTAGTAATAGGCATAGTATTAGTATTAGCATTAGGGGTAGTAGTAGTAGTGGTTACCGCTATTATGCTGCTGCAACTACTACTACTATATTAGTACTAGTACTACTATTATTACCACCACCACCGCTACTACTACTATTACTACTACTGTATTAGTGCTCCAACTTCTACTATTCCTACTGCTAAAGCTAGTACTACTATTGCTACTACTACTACTGCTACTACTACTTCTAATGCTAGTAGTACTACTACTACTCCTACTACTACTACAACTTCTATTTTTTCTGCTACTTCAGCTACTACTTTGGTTCCAACTTGTGATTCTCTTTCTACTATTACAACAACTTATACTATTAGTACTACTACTTCTACTACTAATAGTACTACAGATACTACTTCTACTACTACTATACGACAGCTACTACTACTACAACTACTACTACTTCTTCTACTACTGTTGCTGCTACGACTACTACCACTAGTACTACAACAGTTACTACTACTACTACTACGACTACTGCTAATGCTACTGCAACTGTTGCAACTACTACTACTACTACTACTACTTCGACTACTACTACTACTACTACCACTCCTACTACTACTACTACTGTTGTTGTTGCTACTGCAACTACTACTACTACTTTGGGTACTACTACTCTTACTACTACTGCAGCTTCTATTGTGTCTATTAATACGGCTACTACTTCTACTACTACTACTAACTACTTTTGCTACTACTTCTACTACTGCTAGTACTACTATTGGAACTATACTGCTACTTCTTCTACTACAACAACTACTACGACTACTGCTATTTCTACTACAACTACCACTTCTACTACTACTGGTACTATTACTATTACTTCCACTACTACTACTATTAGTAATACTACTTCTACGAGTATTGCTACTCCTGCCACTGCTACTACTACTGTAGTTAAAACAACTACGACTACTACTATGACAACTATTACTATTTCTGCCACTACTGCTACTATTGCTACTACAATTATTACAACTACAACTACAACTACTACTACTACAACAACTGCAACAACTACAACAACTACTACTACTGCTACTTTTCCCACAATAACGACTACTACTTCTCTGACAACTATGATTGCAGCAACTACTACTACTACTACAACTACTCCTATTGCTATTACTACTACTACTACTACCTCTACCACTGCTACTGCTGCAACTGCTACTACCACTACTTCTACTACTACTACTATCACTACTATAGCTACTACTGCTACTACTGCTGCTATTGCTGCCACTACAGCTATCACTACTACTACTACTGCTACTGCTACTACTGCTGTTGCTACGACTACTACAACTATTGCTACTACTGTTACTACTACAGCTAATACAACTACTACAAATAACAATAATACTACAACTTCTTTAACTACTACTTCTTCTATTCACACTGCTGCTGCTGCTACTACTGCTACTACTGCCACTTCTTCTGATACTACTGCTGCTACTGTTGCTACTACTACTAGTCCGACTACTACTACTACTCCTATTGTTGTTACTACTTTTGCTACTGCTACTACTAGTTCTTTTCCTACCATTATTAATTCTGCTACTAGTAATGCCACTACTACTACAACTATTACTACTGCTATTGCTACTGCTACAATGACTACAACTACTGCTACTATTACTTCTACTACTACCGATAATACTACCACTTCTACGACTAATACTACTACTAGTGAGACTACAACTATTACTACTGCTGGTATTGATTCTACTGTGACAACAACAACAACTACTACTACTACTTTTGCTGCTGCAACTACTACTGCTCCTACTACTACTACAACACTACTACTTTGACTGCTATTGCCTCTACTACAAGTGCAACTATGACCACAGTTGTTGCGACTACTACTACTGCTGCTGCTGTGGCTCTTACAACTGCTACTGCTATTAATGCAACTACTACTACCACTACTATTAGTACTACTACCACTACGAGTACCACTACTACTACCACTACTACTACTATTGTTGCTTCTGCAACTACTACTAGTACTACTACTACTACCGCTGCTACTACTACTAGTACTACTACTACTATTACTACTACTACTGCAATTGCTATTATTACTACTGTTACCACTACTACTACTGCTGCTGCTGTTGCTACTAGTCCTACTATTGCTACTACTACTACTATTACTTCTACTACTTTTACAACTTCTACTTCTACATCTTCTGCTACTCCTACAGCAACTACAAATAGTATTATTACTACTACTGCTGCTACTGCTATTGCTACTACTACTGCTACTAGTCCTACTATTGCTACTACTACTACTATTACTACTACTACTTTTACAACTTCTACTGCTACATCATCTGCTACTCCTACAGCAACTAAAAATAGTATTATTACTACTGCTGCTGCTACTCCTATTGCTACTACTACTGCTACTTCTATTACTGTTGCTACTACCACTAGTTGTACTGCTACTCCTATTACCACTCCTACTTCAACTACTACTACAAGTACTACTACTACTGCTGCTACAACTGCTACTACTAAAACTACTACTATTACAAGTACCACCACCACTACTACTATTACTACTACAACTACTGCTACTACATCTACTTCTACTCTTGCTCCTATTACTACTCCTACAACAACTACTACTACAAATACTTGTACTGCTACTCCTACCACTACTCCTACTACTATTGCTACTCCTATTACTACTCCTACTACTACTACTACTACTACTACTACTATTACTACTACTACTACTACTACTACTACTACTACTACTACTATTTTTACTACCACCACCACCATGACTACCACTACTACTACTACTATTCCTGCTGCTATAACTACTACTACCTCTACTACTACTACTTTTCCCACAATAACAACTTCTACTCCATCTCCGACAACTACGACTACTGTTACTACTACTACAACTACAACTACTCCTTCTTCTACTCCTATTACTACTATTACTACCTTTACCACTACAACTACCACTACTACTGCTACAACTACATCTACTACTACTACTACTATTACCCCCTCTGCACCTACTACTGCTACTACTACTGCTACTAATGCTGCTACAACTGTAACTACTACTACTGCTACTAATGCTTCTGCAACTGCAACTTTTGCGGCGACTACTACTGCTACTTTTACCACTAATGCTACAACGACTGTTGCAACTTCTCCTGCTACTTCTATTAATACTGCTACTACTTCTACTGCTACTACTATAGCTGTTGCTACAGCTACAACTACTACTCTTAATATTGATACTGTTGTTAATACAACTACTACTACTACGACTTTTGCTACTACTACTGCTGCTGCTGCTACTACTACTACTACTACTATTATTACTACTACTACTACAGCTATCGCTACTGCTATTACTTCTACTACTACAACTACTTCTACTACTACTACTGCCACTACTACTGCTGCTACTACTACTCCTGCAACTTCAACTATAAGTACCACTGCTACTACTACTATTACTAATACCACTACTACTGCTAATGCTACTACTACTGCTGCTGCTGCTGCTACTACTACTTCATTTCCTGCTACAATTACTTTTGCTAGAAGTATAGCTACTATTAATAGTATAATTACTACTACTAATGCCACTACAACAATGACTACAACTAATTCTACTGCTACTACTACTCCTAATGCTCCCACTACTACAACTGCTACTATTGCTCCTACTACAGCTTATGCTACGAGTACTAATATTACTTATACTCCTACTACAACTACAACTACAACAACCACTGAACTGCTATTATTACTGCTCCTATTACTACTACTACTACGACTACTACTACTACTACTACAATGCTACGACTTCCGCTGTAGTTGCCGCTACTACCTATGCTACTACAACTACAGTTGCTGTAAGTACTACTACTGCTATTGCTACAACTACTGTTGTTGCTTCTACTACTACTATTGCTGTTGCTACTACTGCTGTTTCTACTTCGACTACTACTACTGATGCTGCTGTTGCTACTGCTACGAATACTACTACTGTGTTGCTACTATTGCTAATACTACTACAACTACTACGACTTTTGCTACTACTATTGTTGTTGTTGCTGCTACTACTACTACTATTACAACAACTACTACTACTGCTGCTGCGACTACAACTACTGCTACCACTGCTACTACTACCACTGCTACTACTATTGCTACTACTACTGCTAATACTACGACAACTACAAATACTATTACTAGTATTGCTACTTCTACTCATACAGTTGCTACAACTGCTACTACTACTAGTACCACTAGTATTGCTCCTACTACGGTAACTACTACTGCAAGCACTACTACTTCTACTACTACTAATACTACTACTGCTACTGCTGCTGCTACTACTACTGCTACTGCTACTATTACTTTGATTCCAACTACAATTACTTCTGCTACTTGTACTGCTACTACTACTAATGCTACTACTACAACAACTACGACTACTACTACGGCTATTGCTACCACTACTACTAATGCTACTACTACAATGGCTGCTACTACTGCTACTACTACTATTACTATTACTACTACAACTACCACTACTATTGATACTATTGATTCTGCTACTACAACTACTGCTACTACTACTATTGCTACCACTACTATGACTGCTACTATTGCTCATACTACAGCTACTGCTATTACTACTACAACTACTTATACAACTACCACAACTACAGCCACAACAACTACTGCCACTGCTACTATTATTGCTACTACTGCTACTACTACTACTACTACAATGCAACAACTTTTGTTGCTCTTGCCACTACTACTAGTGCTACTACAACGACTGTTGCTGCGACTACTACTACTACTACTGCTACTATTGTTGTTGTTGCTCTTACAACAACAACTACTACTGCTACCACTGTTGTTGTTGTTATTGCTACTACTACTATTGCACCAACTATAGTTACTTCTACTATTACTACTAGTATTACTACTTCTATTACTACCTCTACTTCTACTACTATTACTACTACTACTATTTGTACTAGTACAACTATGACTCTTAATACACCTACTACGAAAACTACTATTACAAATAGTGCTACTACTATTACTACTACCACTACAAGTATTATTACTACTATTGCCACTACTACTACAACTACCACTACTACTACTACTTCTACTATTACTATTATAACAACCACTCCTACTACTAATATTACTGCTACTTCAACTACCACTACTGCCCTTACTACTATTGCTACTGCTACTATAGCTACTACTACTACTACCACAACTACTACTACTTCTACTACTACTACCACTACAACTATTACTGCTACAACTGCTACTACTTCTACTGCTATTCCTACAACTACTCCTACAACTACTACGACTGCTACTACCACTACTATTACTACTATTACTACAACTACTACTACACTAACAACAACAACTACCTCTACTACTTCTACTAGTACTACTGCTACTACTACTACTACTACCACAACTGCTACTGCTACTACTAGAACTACTACAACTGCTACTACTACTACTATGACAACAACAACAACTACTACTACTATTACTCCTAACACACCTACTACAACTACTACAATTACGTCTAGAAATACTACTGTTACTACTACTACTACTTCTGCAATTATTACTACTATTATTATTACTACGACAACTACTACTGCTCCTGTTGCTACTATTGTGACCATTTCTGCTACTACTTTTATTGCTTCTCCAACTACTACTCCTATTACTACTACTGCTGCTACTACTGCTACTCCTGCTATTGCACTACTGCTGCTACTACTTGTGCTGTTGTTGCTACTACAGTTACTACTTCTACTACTACTACCACTACTAGTACTACTAGTACTACTTTTGCTGCTAATACTACTGCTACTACAACAACAACAACTACTACTACTACTATTACTCCTACTACTTTTGCTACTACTACTACTGGTACTGCTGCTTCTTTTGCTATAGCTACTACTATTGCTGCTGCTAGATCTACTCCTACTACTACTACTAATGCAACTGCAGCTGCTACAGCTACTACTACTGTGACTGCTGCTACTACTACGACTACTATTTTTACTACAACTACTGTTGGCACTGCTACTACTCCTACTCCAACTCGAGCTCCTCCTACTACTACTACTACTACTAAAACAACAACAACTACTACTACTGCTACTACGACTACTACTACTACTCCTGCTCCTACTACTACTATGATTACCACTACCTCTACTGTTGCTACTACTACTACCACAACTACTACTAGTACTACAACTGAAACTACTACTACTACTACTATTACTACTACTACTACTACTACTACTATTGATACTACTACTACAACTATTTCTGTTTCTGATACCACAAATACTACTACTAATAGTACTGTTGTTGCTGCTGCTACAACTACTACTCATGTTGATTCTACAACTACTACTCATGTTGATTCTACAACTACTAGTACTATCTTGCTACTACTAATACTCCTACTACTACTACTGCTACTGCTGCTACTACTACTACTTCTGCTACTACTACTACAACTGTTACTGCTGCTACTACTGCTGCTACAACTACTGCGAGTAATACTACTATCATCACTAATGTCCTGGCTGCGGCTGCTGCTGCAACTACTGCTACTACAACTGCTGAAGCTACGACTACTATTACTACGACTACTGGTACTACTGCTATTGCTACTTCAAATGTTGCTGGTACAAGTTCTACTACTTCTACTTCTACTACTACAACTGCTACTACTACTAGAATTACTACTACTACTTTGCTACTATTACTACTACTACACCTATTACAAACACTACTTTTACTAATAGTACAACTTCTATTACTACTACTTCTGTTTTTACTACTACTACTATTATTATTACTACTACTGCTACTACTATTACTTCTATTATTATTATTACTACTGCTACTACTATTACTTCTGCTGCTACCGCTGCCACTGCTGCTCGTACCTCTACAGCAACTAATGCTACTACTACTGCTGCTACAACTACTGTGACTACTACTACTTCTGTTACTTCAACTTCTACTATTCTAACTACAACTACTCCTACTACTGCTACTACTATGACTACTACTACAACTACTACTACTGTTTCTACTACTAATGCTACTGCAGCTACTACTACACTGCTACAACGACTGCTGGTGATAGGGCAACTTCTACAACACCTGCTACTACATCTGGTACTACTACTGCTAGTACAATAACTATTGTAACAACCACTTTACTGCTACTACTTCTGCTACTACGACTACAACTACAAGAACTAGTACGAGAACAACAACAAAAACAACAACAACAATTGGCACTACTACTACTACAAATACTACAACAACAACAACAACTGCTACTACTATTACTACTATTACTCTACTACTATTTTTAGTACTGCTACTACTACTCCTAATACGCCTACTACAAATACTACTATTCCCAATAGTACTACTACTATTATTACTACTACTACCACTACTACTACAACTACAACCACAACAATAATAATAACTATTACTACTACAACAACCACTCCTAATATTACAATTACAACTACTATGACTACCACTTCAGCTCATACTACTATTGCAACTACTACCATAGCTACTACTACTACAATTACAACTACTACTAGTTCTACTGCTACTACTACTACAACTATTACTGCTAGTACTGCTACCACCTATACTGCTACTCCTACTATGACCCCCACTGCTTCTACTACTACTCCTATTACTACTACTATTACTACTATTACTATAACAACTACTACAACAACAACAATTACTTCTACTATATCTACTAGTACTACTGCTACTGCTGCTGCTATTACCACAACAGTTACTATTACTACTACTTCTACAACTACTACTACTACTACTACTTCTACAACAACTACTACTACTACTACTACCAAAACAACAACTACTACTACTACTATTACACCTGATACACCTACCACAACTACTACAATTAATACTACTACTTCTACATCTATTATTTTTACTACTACTGCTACTACTTCTACTGCTTCTCCTAGCACTACTCCTATTACTACTACTACAACTACTACTTGTATTGCTACTATTGCTACTACCACTACTACCGCTACTATTGCTGCTACTAATATTACTACTCCTACTTGAACTCCGATTCTTACTACTGCTACTTCTACTATGACTACTAACACTATTACTGCTACTATTACTATTTCTCTTCCTACTCCTATTATTACACATACGACTACCCCAACTACTACTACTATTACTATCATAACTCCTACTACTACTACTACTTCTACTACTACTACAACTACAGCTACAACAATTACAGCTACTGCTGCAATTAATATTGCTACTACTACTACTACAGTGACCCTTACTCCTACTACAACACAACTACTTTGGCTGTTGTTGCCACAGTTACTTGTACTACTACAACCACAGTTGCTGCGACTACTGCTACTACTAGTGCTGCTCCTCTTACAACTACTGTTGTTGCTACTACTACTACTACTAAAACGACAACTACTAGTACAACTATGAGCATTACTACTACTACTACTGCGACAACAACAACAACTTCTTCTACATATACTACTTGTACAACTGCTACTGCTACTACTGCTACTAAAACTACTACTACTACCACTACTACTAAAACTAACACTACTACTGCTACTACAACTACTACTACCATTACTACTACTACCACAACTACTACTACTTTTACTACTACTATTACTACTACTGCTATTACTACTACTATAACAACTACTGCTACTACCACTACTACTATAACAACTACTGCTACTACCACTACTACTAGTCCTACTACTAGTACTACAACTTCAACTACTACTACTACTGTTGCTGCTGTTACTACTACTATTACTTCTGCTTCTGCTGCTGCTGTTGCTACTCGTACTACTACTAAGACTCCTACTGCTCCTACTTCTAGCACTACTACAGTGACTACAACTACTCTTGCTACTACTACTACGATGGCTACTGTTGCTATAACTACTACACTACTACTACACCTACCAGTACTAGAATTACTACTACTCCTACAACTACCACTACTACTCCACCTATTCCTACTACTACTATTGCAACTATTAAACTACTACTACTCCTACAACTACACTCCTCCTACGACTACTACTACTAAAATTATTATTAATACTACTACAATTAATACGAAATCTCCTACTATAACGTCTAATACATCTAAAACTACTACTCCAAATACTACTCTACTACTTCTACTATGACTACTACTAATACTACTATTACCAATAATACTACTACTACTACTACTACTACTACTACTACTACAACAACAACAACTACTACTGTAACTACTACTACAACAACTACTACTGTAACTACTACTACAACAACTACTACTACTACCATTGCTCTCACTACTACTTCTGCTACTGCTGCTGCTACCTCAAGCAATACTACTACTACTACTTCGACTACTACTACTTCTACTTCTACTACTACTACTACTACTAATACTACTACTACAACAACTACTACAACAATAACTACTACTAATACTCCTGCTATTACTACTACTATAACTATTACAGCTACTAGTACTACTACTACTGCCGCTACGGCAACTACTAGTACTACGACTACAACCACGACTACTACTACTACTACACCAGCTACTACTACTACAACTACCACTACTACAACTCCTACCAATACTACAACTCCTGCTACTACTACTACTACTATTACTACAATAGCTACTATTGCTAATATGACTACTACTACTACTACTCCAGCTACTACTATGATTGCTACTACCACAACTACTGCTACTACTACTACTAGTGCAACTACTACTACAACAACTACTACTACTGCGACTGCTACTTTAACTATTACTACTACTAATTCCACTACAACTACTACTACAATTATTATTACAACTACTGCTACTTCAGCTACTAATGCGGCTACTGCTACTACTACTACTACCACTACAACTACAACAACAACTACTACTCCTCCTACTACTACATCTACTGCTGCTACTTCTCCCACTACTACTAGTGCTACTACCACTGCTGCTACTACTATTGCTAATACTACTACGGCTAATGCTACGACAACTATTGCTACTATAGCTGCAACTATAGCTACATCTGCTACTACTACACCTACTCCTTCAGCAATAACTATTACTACTACTACTACTAATACTCCTGTAACGACTACTACTACACCAACTACTACTGCAAAAACTACTACTACTACTACTACTACTACTACTACTACTACTATGTTAATTGCTACTACTTCTACTCATACTACTGCTGCTGCTACAACTGCTACCGCTACTACTACTGCTGTTGCTAGTACTGCATCTACTGCTCTAACAACTACTACAACTACAACTAGTACTAGTACTGCTACTACTACTACAACAACTAGTACAACAACAACTACTGCTACTCCTACCACAACTACTGCTTCAGCTACTATTACTACTACTTCCTTTCCTACTACTACAACTTCTGCTACTAGTACTACTACTAGTATTATTAGTACTGCTATTGCTATTGCTACAACGGCTACAACTACTGCTACAACTTCTACGACTACTACTACTGCTACTACAACTACTACAATTGTTACTACTACTACTACTACCATAACTATACTATTGCTATAATTGTTTCTGCTGCTACAACAACTACTACAACTACTACTATTGCTACAACAACTACTACTGCTACTACTACTATTTCTCTTGCTATGGCTACTACTTTTACTACTACTTCAACTACTACTACAACTACTGCTACTACTACAAGTATTGCTACAACTACTACTACTACTGCGACTACTACTACTACTACAACGCTAATACTTTTGATGTTGTTGCTGCTATTATTATTGCTACAACTACTACTTCTACTACTACAACTTCTAATACTCCTACACCAACTACTACTACTATTACTACTATGAGAATAGCTACTTCTACTACTCCTCCTAAAACTCCTGTTACTACAACTGCTATTGCTACAACAACTACTACTACTACTATTGCTACTACTCCTACTACTATTATACTACAACTATTATTATTACTACTACTGCTGCTACTTATATAGATACTACCACTACTACTACTGCAACTGCTATTACTGCTACTACTGCTACAACCGCCACTACTGCTATTATTGCTATTGGTACTGCATCTTTTGCTGCTGCTGCTACTACTACTGTTCCTACTTCTACTAATACTAATACCACTACTACTACAACTACTACTACTACTTCTGATACTACTGCTACTACTAGCACTACTAGTCCTACAGCTACTACTGCTACTACTACCACTGCTACTGCTACTGCTACTACTGCAACTACTACTACTACCACTACTGTTACTATTGCAACTGTTGCTGCAACTTCTACTACTATTGCTAGTACTATTACTTCTACTACTATTCTTACTACTACTAATGCTGCTGCTTCCCCTACTGCTATGACTTCTGCTACAACTACTACTGCTACTGTCATAGCCACAACAACAACAACAACAACTACTACTACTACCACTACAACTAATATAATACTTTTACAACTATTACTAGTAATTTTGACACCACTACCAAAGCTATTACTGCTACGATTGCTACTACAACAACTACTTCTACAATGACTACTAGTTGTACTAATGCTATCACTACTATGATTGCTGCTACGGCCACTTTTGCCACTACTATTAGTACAACTTTTACAACTAATACGGCTACTACTACGACTTCTACAGCTACTATTGCCACTGTTGCCAAAACTTCTACTGGTACTACTGCTGCGACTACTGCTACTACTGCTGCTACTACTACTATGATTACCATTACTACTACTACTAAAACTACTACTACTACTTTTACTACTTTTCCTCTGACAACAACACCAACTACTACTACTACTTCGCCTACAACTATTGCTACTACTATAACTACTGCTAGTACTACTACTACGACTATTAGTACAACATGACTACTACTACTACTGCTTCTGCTACTCCAACTCTTGTTACTACTACTACTACTGCTTCTGCTACTCCTACTCTTGTTACTACTACTACTATGACTAGTACTACTACTGCTACTACAACAACAACAACTACTACTACTACTTCTACTACAACTACTGCCACTACTACTTCTGCTACAAGAACTAGTACTACTACTACTTCTACTACAACAACTACCACTACTACTTCTGCTACAAGAACTATTACTACTACTACTTCTACTGCTGCTACTCCGGCAACTACTATGACTACTACTACTATTACTGCTACTGCTACTGATACTGCTACTTCAACTACAACTACAACTGCTACTACTATGACTACTACCACTATTACTACAAATGCTACTACTACTACTACTACTACCGCTATTACTGCTACTACTTCTATGATGAATACAACTACTATTACTGCTACTACTATTACTGTTACTACTATTACTACTACTATTACTACTACTATTACTACTACTACTACTCCGATTGCTACTACCACTACACCTACTATTACTATTACTACTGCTATGGCTACCACTAGTACTACTACTACTACTACTTCTGCTACTACTATTACTACTACTACCTCTACTACTA
Organism: Trichopus zeylanicus subsp. travancoricus; assembly: GCA_005019695.1. Lineage (NCBI taxonomy): Eukaryota > Viridiplantae > Streptophyta > Magnoliopsida > Dioscoreales > Dioscoreaceae > Trichopus > Trichopus zeylanicus. Next base: position 348,373 of record RXID01021376.1, on the reverse strand, counting down.
CTCCTCCTCCGAATACTACACTACAGCTAAAACTCTAACAACTAGTACTACTTCTATTCCTATAATTAGTACTTCTACTTCTACTGCTGCTGCGACTAGTGCAACTGCTAATAGGACTATTACAACTACTACAACAACTAGTACTTCTTCTACTACAACTATAACTACTTCTCCTATTACTACTATTGCTTCTTCTACTTTTACTACTTTTCCTACAACAACAACACCAACTACTATTACTACTTCTCCTACAACGACTACTACTGTAACAACTACTGCTACTGCTACTGCTACTACTATAATTACAACAACAAAAACTAGTACTGCTGCTATTGCTTCTGCTACTACTGCTACTCCTACATCAACTACTACTAGTACTTCTCCTACAACTACTGCTACTACTAGTACTACTACTATTACTACAACAACTTCTCAAACTACTACTGCTGCTGCTGCTGTTGCTGCTGTTGCTAATTCTGCAAAAACTACTACTTCGCATACTACTACTACTACTGCTAGTACTACACCTGCAGCGGCCATTGCTACAACTACTACTTGACAAACTACTACTATTACAGCCACTACAATTGTTACTTCTATTGCTACTACTACTACTACTACTACTACTACTACTACTACTACTACAGCTACTGCTACTAATGCAGCAACTTACTACTACTACTTTCACTACAGTTACGACCACTACTACAACCACTTCTATTACAACTACTTCTACTACTACTACTGCTACAACTACTACTATTACCTATACCTCTACTACAGCTACTACAACTACTACTTTCACTTATCCTACTATTGCCACTACTACTACTGCTACTACGACTACTGGTACTGCTACTACTTCTACTTCTACCACTAATACTATAACTACGACTACTGCTATTACTGCTTCTACTTGTACTACAATAGCTACTGCTACTGCGACTATTAGTACTACTATAGCTACTACTACTACTTCTACAACTATTATTGCAGCTACTACAGCTACTGCTGCTACTTCTACTTCTACAACTACTCCTGCTGCTACTACTACGACTAGTACTACTAGTACAAGGAATATTGTTGCTAATACTGCTCCTCCTACTACTACTACTCCTTCTATTAGTACAACTACAACTACGGCTACTTCTACTACTATTCCTACTACTACTACTACAAGTACTCTTACTACTACTACTGCTACTACTACTGCTACTACACCTGCTACTACAACAACAACAACTACTACTACTCCTGCTATTGCAACTACTACTACTACTATTCCAACTAATAATACGACTATAACAACAATTATTACTACCACCAATACTACTACAGCTACCACTACTACTCCTACAACAATTGCTACTACTACGACAACTACTTCTACTACTACTACTCCTGCTGCTACTTGTACTATGACTACTATGACTTCTAGTACTGCTACTGCTACTACAATAACTACTACAACTATAACTGCTACTACTACTATTAGTACTACTACAACTACTCCTACAACTACTGCTACTACTACTACAACTTCTACTACAGCTACTACTGCTACTACTACGACTACTACTACTACAACTACTGCTACTACCACTTTGACTAGTATTGCTATTACTACTATTACTACTACTATTACGACATATAGTACTACTCCTATTGCTACTACTACTAGACCTACTACTACTATTGCTACAACGACAACTACTACTATTACTACTAATACTACTACTTCTACTACTACTACTACTACTTCCGCTAGTTCTACTATTGCTCCTACTACTAGACTACTGCTACTACTAAATCTACTAGTACTACTTCTACTCCCGCAAGTAGTACTTTTGCTACTGCTGCTGCTGCTGCGATTAGCAGAATTGCTACAAGCACTAATACTACTACAACAACAACAACAACTTCTTCTTCTTCTACTATGACTACTACTATTGCTACTATTACTAGTAAGACTACTATTACAACTACCGCTTCGACTAGTGCTACTACTAAGACTGTGGCTACTAAGTCTACCACTACTATTACTACTACTACTACTGCAGCTACTACTACTGCAACTACAACTGCTACTTGTACTACTACTGCTACTATAACTACTACTACATCTACTATTACTACTATAATAACTACTGCTACATCTACTACTACTACTGCTGCTAATTCTACTACTACAGCTACTGCTACTACTGCTGTTGCTACTACCACCACAACTACTACAACTATAGATACCACTACAACTGCTGCTAGCCTACTACTACTACTACTGCTATTACTCCTACTACAAGTGCTACTATTGCTACTACTAATACAACTACTACTACTACCTGGGATACTACTACTGCTGCTACAATAATTACTACTACTACTACTACTACTACTACTACTGTTACTGCTACTACCTCTACTACTACTACAACTACTACTTCAACAACTCCTACAACTACAACTACTACTACTAATGCTATTAGTTCTACAACTACTACAACTGGTCCTACTATTTTTGCTACTAGCACTACCACTACTGCTGCTACTGCTGCTGCTGCTACTACTACTACTACTACTACTACTACTACTACTACTAAAGCTGCTACGCCTAGAACTACTACGACTCCTACTACTACCACCACTACAGCTATTATGGCAACTACTACTCCTATAACTACTACTACTATGAGAGCCACTCCTACTACAGCAACTACTATTACTATTGCTGCTGCTGCTACTGATGCTACTACTACTACTACTACTCCTACCCGTACTACTACTACTACTACTACTACTACTACTACTACTAGTACATCTAGTACTACTTCAACTACTGCTACTACTGCAACTACTACTACAACTGCTGCTATGATTACTACAACTACAAGTCCTATTAAGAAGACTACTACAACAACTTCTATTACTCCAACTTCTAGTACTTATATTGCTTCTACTTCTACTGCTGTTGCTGCTACTACTACTACTGCTAACTCTACTACTACTGCTATTGCTACTACTACTGCTGCTATTACTACTGCTACTATTGCTATTGCTACTGCTACTACTGCTATTGCTATTGCTGCTGCTAGCCTACTACTTCTTCTACTGCTATTGCTACTGCTACTGCTACTCCTATTATTACTACTCCTGCTGCTAATGCTACTGCTACGACTACTACTAGTACTCCTCCTACTACTACCACTACTAGTACTACTCCTACACCTGCTGCTATTGTTACTACTACTGTTGTTGCTACTACTAATATTACTACTACTGTCGCTGTCGCTACTACTCCTCCTACTATGACTACTGCTGCTGCTGCTGCTACTTCTACTACAACTCTGATTACTACAATAGCTAATACTACTACTACTACTACCACAACTACTGCTACTGCTATTGTTGTTGTTGCTACTACTACTACCACGACAAATTATACTATGACTACTACTGCTACTATTACTATTGCTATGATCACGGCTACTACTACTACTAAGACTGCTACTAGATCTACTACTACTTCTACTACTACAACAACTACCACTACCACTGTTACTGCTACTACTTCTACTACTACTACGATAACTATAACGACTAATACCACTACTACTACTACAACTACTACTACTATTACTACTACCACTCCTACTATTGCTGCTAATACTACTACTACTAATACTACTACTTCTACTACTAACACTATTGGTCAACAGCTTCTAATGTTCCTACTATCGGTATTACTACTATTACAACTACTATTACTACTATTGGTTCTACTACTGCTGCTACAACTGCTACTACTACTACTACTCCAAGAACTACTTCTACTACAGCTGCTGCTACTAGTACTGCTATTACTACTATTATTGCAACTGTTGTTGCTACTACTGCTATTGCTGTTATTGCTCCTGTTACTCCTAATACTACTATTACAACAACTACTGCTGCTATTATTGCTGCACTTGCTACTACTATAACTAGTTGTACAACTATTACTACTACTACTACAACAATTACCCCCACTACTACTGCTCCTACTGCTATTATTAACAATACTATTATTACTACCACTACAACTACTACTAGGACTACTGCTACTACGACTACAATGCCTACTACAACAACAACTAGTACTACAACTACTACTGCTACGAATACTACAGCTACTACCACTACTACTACTACTATTATTGCTACAGTTACTACTGCTACAACTGCTAGTGCTGCTACTACAACTACTACTACTACTGCTTCTACTTCTACTACTTCTACTATTGCAAGTGTTACTGCTACTACTACTATAAGAACTACAACTACTACAACCACTACAATTGCTACTACTGCTACTACAACTAATACTTCTACAACAATTTCTACTACTACTATTACTACTACTATTACTCCTCCTACCACTACTAATACTACTATTACTTCGCCAACTACTATTACTACTGCTATTACTAGTACATCTACTACTACTACTCCTACTACTACTTCAACTACTACTTCTACAACCTCTACTACTTCTACTACTACTACAACTACTAGTACTACAACAACTACTACTGCTGCTACTCTAACGCTACTAGAACTACCTCTACGACAACTACTTCTACAACTACTACAACTACTGCTGCTACTACTACAACCCACACTATAATTGCTACTAATACCACTACTCCTACTGCTACTGCTGCTGCTGCTGGCACTATTATTATTACTGCTACTGTTGCTATTACTAATACTACTATTGCTATTACTTTGACTACTACTTCTACAAACGCTACTACATCTACTACTGCTACTACTACTACCACTACTACTACTACTAAAGCTCCAATGCCACTACTACAACTGCTACTACAACAACTACCACTATTGCTACTGCTACTACTATTGCTGCTATCGCCACTACCACTACTACTGCTATAACTTTTGCTACTCTGACTACTACTGCTGTTGTCACTACTAAAACTACTACTACTTCTGCTACTTCTATTACTGCTTCTACTTCTGCTACAGCTAGTACTACTACTTTCACTACCGCTACAACTACAGCTACTACTACTACTACTACTGTTGCTACTACTACTGATACTACTAATACTACAATTGCTACTACTGCTACTACTATTGCTACTAGTTATACTTCCAATACTACTACTATTGTTGTTGCTGCTACTGCTTCACTACCACTCCAACAACAATAATTATTACTACTACTACAACCAAAACTACTACTGCTGCTGTTATTGCTACTCCTTCCTCTACTACTACTAATACAACTAGTACTACTACTCCTACTAATGCTACTACTACTACTAGTACAACTACTTCTACTACTACAACTATTGTTGCTGCTATTGCTACTACTACTTCTACTGTCACTACTGCTATTACTAGTACAATTATTACTCCTACTACTACTGCTACTACTGCTACTACTAACACTACTAGTACAATAACTTCTACTATGACTACTACTGCTGCTATTAGTACTACTACTCATACTCTTACTGCTACTGCTACTTGTAATACTGTCTCTACTGCTACTACTGCGATGATTGCTACTACAACAAATACTACTACTACTACAACAACTACTAGTAGGGCTACTACAACAACTACTACTACTGCTACTACAACAGCCACTCCTACTACAACAACAACTACTAATACAACAACTACTACTACAACAACAACTACTACTACTGCAACTAGTGCCACTATTATTACTACTACTTCTCCTACTACTACCACTGCTACTACTAATTATTCTACAACTATTACTACCACTACTACAGCCACTGCTACTACTATTTCTACATCTACAAATACTACTTCTCTCACAATAACTTCTATTACTCCTACTACTTCTCCAACTACTACTACTTGTACTACTACTTCTGCTACTCCTCCTGTTGTTACTACTACCACAACCACAATGGCCACAACTGCTTCTACAGCTAGTACTACAACTATTTCTACTACTACAGCTACTATAGCTCCTACTGCTATTGCTAGTACTACTACTAATACTGCTTCTATATCTGTTGCTGCTGCTACAACAATAACTACTTCTCCTACTACTACGACTACCGCTACTACTACTTCTACTACTACTACCGCTACTACTACTACTACTGCTGCTACTAGTACTACTACTACTACTACTACTACTACTATGACTACGGCTACAACTCAACTTCTCCTACTACTGCTGCTACTACTATCACTACTACAACTATTGCTACTAGTACTACTACTTCCACTACTAGTACAACAATAACTACTACTACTATTGTTATTGCGGCTACTACTGCCACTACTACTGCTTCTATTGCTACTCCTTTTATTACAACTATTACTACTCCTCCTACTACTACTACTTCTACTACTACTAATATTACTAGTACATCAACTTCTTTTGTTACTACTACTACTATGGCTACTACTACCATTACTGCTACTACTACTACTACTACTATCACTATAACTTCTACTACTACTTCTGCTACTACTACTAGAACTACTGTAACAACTACTATTACTACAACTACTACAAATACGAATACTACTACTACAACAAATTCTACTACTACTACTACTCCTCCACCTCCAACTATTACTACTACTACTGCTACTACTACATCCACTACTACACCAACGACTACTACTTCTACTAGTACTACTACAACAACTACTACTACTACTACTACTATAATAACTACTACCACTACTACCACTACTACCACTACTACAACTAATACTACTACCACTACAACAACAACTACTACAACAACAACTACTACTACTACTACAACAACAACAACAACAACACCAACTACTACTACTACTACTGCGCTAATGCTACTTGTACTACCTCCACTACTACTACTACTACTACTATACCAATGTTGTTACCAGTACAACAACTACTGGTATGACGACTATTGCTGCTACTACAACTGCTACATTGGCTACAACTCCTAGTATAGCTACTACTACTACTTTCGCTACTACTACAACAAATAGTGTTGTTAATTCTACTGCTATTGTTGTAGCTGCTACAAGAACTGTAGCTTCTACTACTGCTACTTCTAATACTCCTACTATTGCTACTGCTACAATTGTTACTATTCGTGCTATTCCTAATACAACTTCTACTACTTCTACTAGTACTACGACTACTACTAGCACTATGATGACTATTACTGTTGCTGCTGCTGCGAATGTTGCTACTGCTAATGCTACGACTACTACGATAACAAAAACTACTACTACCACAACAATAACAACTACAACTATTACTACAAGTTCTCCTACCACTATTGCTACTATAGCTTTTATTACTACTACTACGGTTACTTCTATAGCTACTACCATACTACTATTGCAACTGCTATTACTGCTCCCACTACTACTATTATTGGTACTAGTACTACAGCTTTTGCTCCTCCTGCTACTACTACTGTTCCTACTCTACTACTACTACTACCACTACTACAACTACTACTGCTACTGCTACTTCTGATACTATCGCTACTACTAGCACTGCTACTTCTATAGCTACTACTGCTACTGCTACTACTACTACTATTACTACTACTTCTACTACTACAACTACTACTACCACTACTTCTACTACTACTATTACTACTGCTGCTATTGTTGCAACTTCTACTACTATTGCTGCTACTATTACTATTACTACTACTACTACCACAACTACTTCTATTATTACTACTGCTACTTTTGCTACAACTACTATTATTACTATTGCTACTACTCCAACTACTGCTACTCAACTACTACATTTACTTCTCTTGCTACTACTACTACACCTGCTACTTCCGCTATAGCTACTACTGCTAGTACTTCTACCATGGCTTGTACTGCTACGATTGCTACCTCTACTACTATTTCTACTACCGCTACTGCTATTACTTCTACTACTATTCTTAGTACTACTACTACTACTACGACTACTTCCCCTACTGCTATGACTTTTGTTACAACAACTACTACTACTGCCATAGCCATAATAATAATAACAACAACAACTACTACCACTACAACTAATATAATACTTTTATAACTATTACTAGCAATTTCAAACCCACTACCAAATCTATCACTGCTACGATTGCTACTATAACTACTACTGCTACGACGGTTGCCAGTTGCACTAATGCTACCAGCACTATGATTGATGCAATTGCTACTTTTGCTACTACTATTACAATAACTTTTACAACAAATACAACTACTACTACGACTTCTACTGCTACTACTGTGACTATTGCTAGAACTTCTACTACTACTACTACTATGACTACTACTACTTCAATTACTATTACTACTACTACTAAACCTACTATTACTTTTACTACTTTTCCTACGACAACAACACCAACTACTACTACTACTTCACCTACAACTACTGCTACTGCTATAACTACTACTACTACTACTACTACTACTAGTATTAGTACAATAATGACTAATACTATTACAGCTGCTTCTGCTACTACTACTCCTGCTACTACTAATACTATGACTAGTACTACTACTATAACAACAACAACTACTACTACTACTTCTACAAGAACAACTACTACCACTATTACTTTTGCAACAACAACTATTACTACTACTACTTTTACTACTGCTACTGCTGCTACTACTATGACTACTACTGCTACTCCTACTGCTACTGCTACTACTACTCCTCCTCCTTCAACTACAACTACTACTGCTGCTACTACAACTACTATCACTGTTACTACAACTACTACTACTGCTACTACTCTAGCCATTACTGCTACTACTTTTGTGACTAATACAACTACTATTATTGCTACTACTACTTCTACTACTACTGTTATTACTATTATTACTACTACTATTACTACTACTACTCCTACTGCTACTACCACTACAGCTACTACTACTACTACTATTGCTACGGCTACCACTAGTATTAGTACTACTACTACTTCTGCTACTACTACTACTACTACCTCTACTATTACTACTAATACTACACTACAACTAAAACTGTAACAACTAGTACTGTATTCCTACAATTAGTACTTCTACTAGTGCTGCTGCTGCGACTAGTGCAACTGCTACTAGGACTATTACAACTACTGCAACAACAACTTCTTCTATTATAACTAAAACTACTTCTACTATTACTACTACGAGTACTATTACTACTACGAGTACTATTACTACTATGAGTACTATTACTACTACTTTTACTACTTTTCCTCCAACAACAACACCAACTACTACTACTACTTCTCCTACAACAACTACTACTGCTACTGCTACTACTACTACTATGACTACAACAACAACAACAACTACTGCTATTGCTTTTGCTACTACCGCTACTCCTACACCAACTACTACTAGTACTTCTCCTACAACTACTGCTACAGTTACTACTACTTCTTTTACTATAACAACTACCCCAACTACTACTACTCTTGCTGCTGCTGCTGCTGCTGTTGCTACTACTGCAAAAACAACTACTTCGCATACTACTACTACTACTACTCCATATGCTGCTACCACTGCTTCAACTACTACTTTTCAAACTACTACTACTACAACCACTGCAATTGTTACTTCTATTGCTACTACTACTACTACAAATAATATTACAGCTACTGCTACTAATGCAGCAACTTCTACCTCTACAACTACTGGCACTACTTCTACTACAATTGTGACCACTTCTACTATGACTTCTCTTACTACTGCTGCTGCTGCTACTACTACTACTGCTACAACTACTACTATTACTACTACCTCTACTATAGCTACTACAACTACTACTATCACTTCTCCTACTACTACCACTACTACTATTGCTACTACTGCTACTTCTACCACTACTGCTATAACTGTGACTACTGCTACTTCTACTACTACTACTACTACTACTATTACTTCTACAGCTACAACTATTGCTTCTATTACTACTACTGTAACTAAGGCTAGTAGTTATAGTTATTATTATTATTATATTTTTTTAGTATCAGTAGTAGTAGTAGTAGTAGTAGAAGAAGTAGTAGTGGTGGTGGTGGTGGTGGAGTTGGTAGTAGTAGTAGTTGTAGTAGTCATAGTAGTAGTAATAGTAGTAGTAGTAGTAGTAGTTATTGTTGTTGTGGTGGTGGTGGTGGTGGTGGTAGTAGTAGTAGAAGAAGAAGAAGAAGTAGTCATAGTAGTAGTAGTCCTAGTAGTAGTAGGAGTAGTAGTCATAGTAGTAGTAGTAGAAGTAGTAGTAGTTGTAGCAGTAGGAGTAGTAGTAGTAGCAGCAGCAGCAGGAGTAGCAGTAGTAGTAGTAGTAGTAGAGTAGTAGTAGCAGTAGTAGTAGTAGCAGTAGCAGTAGTAGCAGTAGCAGTAGCAGTAGTAGTAGTAGCAGTAGTAGTAGTAGCAGTAGTAGTAGTAGCAGTAGTAGTAGTAGTAGTAGCAGTAGTAGTACTAGTAGTAGGAGTAGTAGTAGTAGGAGTAGTAGTAGTAGGAGTAGTAGTAGTAGCAGTAGTAGTTGTAGCAGTAGTAGTAGTAGTACTACTAGTAGTAGTAATAGTAATACTAGTAGTAGTAAGTAGTAGTAGCAGTAGTAGTAATAGCAGTAGTAGTAATAGTAGTAGTAGGAGTAGTTGTAAGTAGTAGTAGTAGTTGTTGTTGTTGTAGTAGTAATAGCAATAGTAGTAATAGTAGTAGTAGCAGTAGTAGTAATAGTAGTAGTAGGAGTAGTTGTAAGTAGTAGTGGTTGTTGTTGTTGTTGTAGTAGTAATAGCAATAGTAGTAATAGTAGTAGTAGCAGTAGTAGCAGCAGGTGTAGTAGTCATAGCAACCGTAGTAATAATAGAAGTGGTAGTTGTAGTTGCAGTATCAATAATAGCAACACTAGTAGTAATAGTAGTAGTAGTAGTAGTGCTAGCCATAGTAGTGGTGGTGGTAGCAGTTGGAGTAGTTGTAGAAGTAGTAGTTATGGTAGTAGTCGTAATAGTGGTGGTAGTAGTAGTAGTAGTAGTAGTAGCAGCAGATGTAGCAGTAGTAGTTGTAGCAAAAGTTGTAGTAGTAGTAAGAGCTATAGTAGTAGTAGTAGTAGTAGTAGTAGTTGGGGCAATATTTCTAGCAATAGTAGCATGAGTGTCATTAGTTAAAATAACAGTAGTAGTAGTAGTAGCTGGATTTGTTGTAGTATTAGAACAGAAGTTGAAGTAGTAATAGTAGCATTTGCAGTAGTTTTAGTAGAAGCAATAGTATTAGTAGTAGGAGCAGTAGTTGTCATAGCAATGGCAGTGGTAGTTGTAGTAGTAGTAGCTGTAGTAATAGTTATCGTAGTGGTAGTAGTAGTAGTACCAGTAGCAGTAGTTGTAGTAGTAGTAGTAGTAGCAGTAATCGTAGTAGTTAGAGAAGTAGCAGTAGTAGTAGGGGCAGCGAAAGTAATAGTGGGAGTAGTAGTGGCAGAAATAGTAGTTGTAGCAGTAATAGAAGTAGTTGGAGTTGTAGGAGTAGTAGTAGTAATAGTCATAGTAGAAGTACATGATGTAGTAGTAGTAGTAGTTGTTGTTGTTGTTGTTATTGAAGTAATAATAGTAGTAGTAGTAGTAGTAATAGCAGTAGCCACAATAACATTTGTAGTAGTAGTTATAGTAGTTATAGTAGTTTTAGTAGTTGGAGTAGTAGAAGTAGTATTTGTAGTAGTCATAGTTAGAGGTGAGCAAAACTGGTTAACCGAACCGATTTTGCTTATTTTAGAACTGGAACCGGATCTCGGTTCTCAAAAAATTGAGAATCGAAACCGTACCGGTTTGGATAAAGAACCAGTTTTTCAATTTCGGTTCTAAACCGGTCTACCGGATCTCTGGCGTCGCGACGACCGGCGAGGGCGAGGCGGCGTCACTACGAGCTTGGGGGCGAGGGAGAGGCCGAGGCTGAGGCGGCGTCTGTGCGTTGCTGCGAGCTCGGGGGCGAGGCGAGGTCGAGGCCGAGGCGGCGTTGGCGCGTTGTTGCGAGCTCGGGGGCGAGGGCGAGGCCGAGGCATCGTAGGCGCGTTGTTGCAAGCTCAAGGGCGAGGCAAGGACGAGGCCGAGGTTGAAGGTGAGGCCGAGGGCGAGGTCAAGGCCGAGGCCGAGGCTGAGGCGGTGGCGTCGGCGCATTGCTGCGAGCGCGGGGTCGAGGCGAGGGCGAGGCCGAGGCAGCGACAGCGGCATTGGCGCGTTGTTGCAAGTGCAGGCGCGGGGCGAGGGCGAGGCAAGGCCAAGGCGACGCAATTAGGGTTAGGGTTTTATATATAGAGGGAAAACCGGTACGGTTTCGATTAACCGATTTTTCAGAAAATGTGAAATCGGAACCGGAACCGGTTTTCCGGTTTTGTGAAAATCGAAACCATACCAGTTTGCCCTGAGAACTGGTTTTCCGGTTCGGTTCTCAACCGGTATGGTTCGGTTAACTGATTTTTCGGTTTTTTTGCTCACCCCTTGTCATAGTAGCAGTTGTAGTAAGAGTAGTGGTAGTAGCAGTGGTAGTACCAGTAGTTGTAGTAGTAGAAGATGTAGCTGTAGCAGTAGTAGTAGCTATACTAGCAGCAGCAACAGTAGTAGTTGCAAAATTAGTAGCAGCTGTAGTTGTAGTAGTAGTAGCAGCAGCAATAGTAGTTGCAATAGTAGTAGTACTAGTAGTAATAGTAGTAGGAGTAGTAGTACAAGCTATAGCAATAGTAGAAGCAGCAGGAGTAGTAGTAGTAGTAACAGTAAAGCAATAGTAGTAGTAGTTGCAGGCCTACTATTGGTAGCAGTAGTAGCCGTAGTTGGAGTAGAAGTAGTGGTAGCTTTCATAGCAAAAGTAGCAATAGTAGTAGTAGTAGTAATAATAATAATAATAATAATAATAATATTAACAATAATAGTCATAGCAGTCCTAGTAGTAGCAAAAGTAGTTTTAGTAAGAGTAGCAGTAGTGCTAGTTGCAGTAGTACTAGTTATTGTTATAGTTACGAGAGAAGTATTAGTAGTACCAGAAGTTGAGGCAGAAGCTGTAGTAGTAGCAGTAGTAGCTGCAATTGTTATAACAATAATAGTAGTAGTAGTAGCAGTAGTAGTAGCTATAGTAGTAGGAGTAGTAGTAGCAGAGTAGTAGTAGTAACAGCAGTAGTAGTTGAAGTTGTAGCAGCCGTACTAGTAGTAGAAGTAGTAGCAGTAATAGTAGTAGTAGTAGTAGCATAAGTAGTAGTTGTAATTGCGAGAATAGTGCCCCCATTAGTAGCAGTTGTAGTAGGAGTAGTAGTAGAAGTAGTAGTAACAGTAGCAGTAGAAGGAGTGTTAGCAGTAGTAGAAGGAGTGTTAGCAGTAGTAGTAGGAGTAGTAGTTGTAGTACTAATAGTAGGAGCAGTAGAGCAGTAGAGCAGTAGTAGTAGCGATAGCAGTAGAAGCCTTAGTAATATAGTTAATAATAGTAGTAGTAGTTGCAGTAGTGTTAGGAGTAGCAGCAGCGGTTGCTGTGGTTACAAAATTAGGAGTAGTAGTGGTAGTAGTAGGTGCAGTAGTGGTAGGTGTAGGGGAAGTAGTATAAGTAGTAGCAGTAGTAGAAGTTGTAGTAGTATTTATAGTAGGAGCAATAGCAGCAGTTTTAGTGGATGTAGTGGTAGCAGTAGCAGCTGTAGTAGTAGTAGTATCTATAGTAGCAGTAGTAGAGGCAGATGTAGGTGTAGTAGTAGAAGTAGTAGTAGTAGTTGAAATAGTAGTAGTACTAGTAGTAGTATTAGTAGTCGCAGTAGCCGTAGTAGTTGAAGTAGTAGCTGTACAAGTGGTAGTAGTAGTAACAACAATAGTAGTAGTCGCAGAACTAATAATAGTAGTAGTCGTGGTAGTAGCATTTGCAGTAGTATTAGCAGTAGAAGGAGTAGTAGGAGCATTTGTAGAACTTTTAGTAGTAGTAGGAAGAGTAGTAGTAGTAGTAATAGTATGAGCAGTTGTTGTTGTAGTCAAAGTAGTTACAGTAATAGTAGTAGTACGAGTATCAGTTGTAGCAGTAGTGGTTATAGCAGTACTAGTTGTAGGATAGTAGTTGAAGTAGCAAGAGTAGCAGTAGTAGTAGGAGGAGGAGTAGCAATAGGAGTAGTAGTTGCAGTAGTAGTCGTAGTAGCAATAGTAGTGGTGGTAGTAGTAGTAGTAGAATTAGTAGTAGTAGTAGTAATAGCAGCAGTAGTAGTGGAGGTAGTAGTAGTTGTAGTAGCAGTGGTAGTAGTAGTAGTGGTGGTAGTAGTAGTAATAGAAGAAGTAGCAGCAGTAGTAGTAGCAGCAGAGGTAGTAGTAGTTGTAGTACTAGTGATAGTAGTAGCGGTAGTAGTTGTAGAAGTGGTAGTAGCAGTGGTAGTAGCAGCAATCATAGTAGTAACAGTAGCAATAGTAGTAGTAGTAGGTGGGGAAGTAGTATTAGCAGAAGTCGTAGTAGTAGTAGCAGCAGCAATAGTAGTAGTAGTTCTTGTTGTAGTAGTAGTAGTCATAGTAGTAGTTGTGATAGTAGTAGTTGTCGGAGTAGTAGTAGTACTCATAGTAGTTGTAGTAGTTGTAGTAGTTGTAATAGTAGTAATATTATTAGTAGCAATAATAGTAGTAGTAGCAATAGTAGCAGCAATAGTAGTAGTAGAAGTAGTAGTATTAGTTGCAATAGTAGTAACTATCATGGTAGTCGTAGCAGTAGTAGTAGGAGAAGTTGCCATTGTAGTAGCAGTAGCAGTCGTAGCTATCGTAGTAGCAGTAATAGTAGCAGCAGTAGTAGTAGAAGACGAAATACGATTAGTAGGAGTTGTATTAGTAGTTGCAGTAGTAGTAGAAGCAGTAGTAGTAGTATGAGTAGTAGTTGTTGTTGTTGTTGTCGCAGTAGTAGTTATTTTAGCTGCGGCAGTGGTAGTAGTAGTAGTGGGAATATGATAAGTAGTATTAGTAGTTCCTATAGTAGTAGTAGTAGTGGGAATAGGAGAAGTAGTATTAGTAGTTCCTATAGTAGTAGTAGTAGTGGGAGAAGTAGTAGTAGTAGTTATTGTAGTAGTGATAGTAGTAGCAATAGTAGTAGTAGTTATTGTTGTAGTCATAGTAGTAGCAGTATTAGTAGTGTTAGAAAAAGTAGTAGTGGTAGTAGTTATAGTAGTAGTAGCAATAGTTGCGAAGCAGTAGTAGTATTAGTGGTAGTTGTTGTTGTTGTTTCTGTTGTATTAATAGTAGTAATAGTAGTTGTGGTCATAGTAGCCATAGAGGTTGTAGATGTAGTAGCTATAGTAGTAGCAGTAGTAGTAACAGCAACCGTTGTAGCGATTGTACTAGTAGTAATAGTTGTAACAGTATGATTATTAGCAGCAGTTGGAGCACTTGTAGCACTTGTAGTAGTTGGAGTTGTTGTAGTAGTAGTAGTTGTTGTAATTATAGTAGGAGTAGCAGTAGTAGCAGTAGTAGAAGTATTAGTCGTAGCAATTGTGGAAGGAGTATCCGTAGCAGTAGTCGTGGTTGCAGTAGTAGTAGTTGTAGTAGTAGTAGTAGTAATAGGAGAAATAGTTGTAGAAGTAGTAGCAGTAGAAGTAGCTGTAGGAGTAGTAGTTATAGTAGTAGCCATAGTGGCAGTAGTATTAGCAGTAGTAGTAGTAGTAGCAATCATAGTCATAGCGGCTCCAGCAATAGCTGTAGTAGTAGGACCAGTAGCAGTACTTGTAGGAGTATTATTAGTAAAAATAATAGTAGTGGTAGTAGTAGTCGAAGTAGAAGTAGTAGTTGTATTAGTAGTAGAAGTAGCAGTAGTAGGAGTAGTAGAAGTAGCAGCAGTAGTAGGAGCAACAGCAGCAGTAGTAGGAGCCGTATTAGTAGTAGTAGGTGCAGCAGTAGTAGTATTTGTAGTTGTAGCAGTAGTAGTAGTAGCTGTAGTTGCAATTCGAGTAGTAGTAGTAGTAATAGTAGCAGTAGTAGAAGTAGCAGCCATTGTTGTAGTAGCAGTGTCATAGTAGTAGAAGTACCATTAATAGTTGTAGTAGTAACAGTAGTAGCAGTAGTAGTCTTAGTAGTTGTTGTTGTAGCAGCAGCAGTAGTAGTAGTGATAATAGCTGAAGAGGCAGTTGTAGCAACAGCATCAGTAGTAGTAGTTTTAGTAGTTGGGGTAGTAGTAGGAGTAGTAGTAGTAGTGGTAGTAGGAGTAGTAGTAGTTGTAGTAGTAGTAGCAGCAATAGTAGTAGTGGGCGTAATAGCGACAGTAGTAGTAGTAGTAGTAGTAGTAGTAGTAGTAGTACTAGGAGAAGTAGTAGTAGTAGTAGCAGAAGCAATAGTAGCATTAGTAGTAAAGCAGTAGCTGTAGTAGTAGTTGTTGCAGTAGTAGAAGTCGTTGTGGTAGTAATCACAACTGTAGCAGGAGTAGTACTAGTAGTATCACTAGTAGCATTAGCAGCAGCAGAAGCAGAAGTAGTAGTAGCAGTATTAGTTGGTGTTGTTGTTGTTGTTATTGTTGTCGTAGTTGTTAAAGTATCAACAGTTTTAGAAGTAGCACTAGTAGTAGCAGTAGTCATTGTAGTTGTAGTACTAGCAGTAGTTATAGTAGCCGTAGTTGTTTTAGTAGTAGTAGCCATTAGAATAGTTGCAATAATAGTAGTAGTAGTTGTTGTTGTTGTTGTAGTAGTAGTAGCGGCACTAGTAGTAGCTGTAGTAGGCATAGTAGTATTAGTAGTGGTAGTGGTAGTAGAACTTGAAGTACTTGTAGTAGTAGTAGTTCTAGTTGTAGAAGAAGTAGTAGTAGCCGAAGTAGTAGTAGAAGTAGCAATAGTAGGACTACCAGAAGTAATAGAAGTAGTAGTTGTTGTTGTTGTTGCAGTAGCCATAATAGTTGTTGCAGTAGTGGGAGTTGCAGTGGTAGTAGTAGTTATGGTAGTAGTACTAGTAGTAACATTAGTAATAAAAGTTGGAGTAGTAGTATTAGAAGTAGTAGTAGTAGTAGCAACAGGTGCATTACTGGCAGTGTTGTAGTAATAGTAGTTGCAGCAGCAGCAATGGTAGCAGTTGTAGCAGTAGTAGTACTAGTAATAGTGGAAGATGTACTAGTAGTAGGGGAGGTAGTAGTACGGGTTATAGTAGCAATAGTAATAGTAGTAGTAGTAGCAGTAGAAGTAGTTGCAGTATTAGTAGTAGTAGTAGTAGTAGTGGAAGCTGTAGCAAGAGTAGTAGGAGTAGTCTTAGTAGTAGCAGAACTAGTAGTTGTTGTAGTAGTAGAAGCAGTTTCAGCCATAACAGCAGTAGTTGTAGTAGTTGTAGTAATAGTAGCAGTTGCTGTAGTAGCAATAGCAGTAGTAGGAATAGTAGTAGAAGTTGTAAAAGTGGTGGTAGTAGTAGTAGTTGTCATAGTAATAGTTGTAGTAGCAGCAGTAGTAGTAGCAGTAGTAGTTGCAGTAGTAGTAGTAGTAGTAGTAGCAGTAGTAATAGTAGCAGTAGCAATAGAAGTAGTAGTAGCTTTATTAGTAGTAGCAATATTTGTAGTAGTCGTACTAGTAGTATCAGTCGTAGTAGTAGTAGCAACAGCAGTAGTAGTTGTACTAGTAGCAGTAATGGCAATAGTTTTAGTGGTAGTAGTAGTATTTGTTGTTGTAGTAGTAGTACTAGTTGTATTTGTGGTGGTAATAGTAGCAATAGTTATTGTAGTAGCAGTTGTTTTTGTTGTAGCAATAGTAGCGGTAGTAGTAGTAGTAGTGATTGTATTAGCAGTAGCAGCGGTAGTAGTAGTCGAAGTTTGGGTAGCAATCATAGCAGTAGAAGCCGTAGTAGAAGTAGTAATAGTAGTAGCAGTTGTAGTTGTAATAGTCGTAAAAGTAGTAGTAGCAGTTGCAATAGCAGAATTAGTAGTGGTTGTAGTAGTAGCAAAACTAGTAGTAGGACTAGTAGCAGTAGCAGCACTAGCATTAGTTAGAGCAGAAAAAGTCATAGCAGCAGTTGCAGCAACAAAAGTAATAGTAGTAGAAGTAGTAGCAGTAGGAGGAGTAATAGTAGTCGTAGTAGTAGTAGCCTCAGTAGTAGTAGTGGTAGGAGTAGTATTACTAACAGTAGTAGCAGTAGTAGTAGTCAAAGCAGTGGTAGCGATAGTAGTAGTAGTTGTAGTAGCCGTAGTAGCAGAAGTAGTAGTAGTAGTAGTAGCTGCTATAGCATTAGTAGTTGTAGTAGCTATAGTAGTAGCAATCACAGTAGCAAAAGGAAAAGAAATATTAGTAGCAGTAGTCTTAGTGGTAGTATTCGTAGCAATAGTAGTTTGAGTAGTAGTATTAGTTGCCTTAGTAGTAATAGTAGCATGGCAGTAGTAGTTGTCGTAGTAGCAGTTGTGTCGGTTGTAGTAGTAGCTGGAGTAGTTGTAGTAATCGTAGTAGTAGTCACAGTAGTTGTAGCAGTCTATGTAGTGGTAGTGGTAGTGGAAATAATACCCGTATTAGCAGTAGTAGTGGTGGGAGCAGTAGTAGCAACACTAGTAGTAGTAGTGATAGTAATATCACTAGAAGTAGCAGTAAAAGTAGCAGTAGCAGTTATAATAGTAGTAGTAGAAGTAGTTGTTGTAATACTAGTAACAGCAGTCATATTAGTTTGAGTAGTAGTAGCAATAGTAGTAGTAGTAGTAATAGTTGTAGGAGTAGCAGTAGTGGCAATGGTAGTAGTATCCATAGTAGTGGCAGTAGTAGTAGTAGCAACAGCAGCAGCAGCAGTAGTATTAATAGCATTAGTAGTAGTTGTAGCATTAGTAGTAGTAGCAGTAGTAGTTGTTGTAGGAGTAATAGTAGTAGTTATTATTTTTATAAGAGTGGTAGTAGTAGTTGTTGTTGTAGCAAGTAGTATTTATTGTTGTACTAGTAGCACATGTAGTAGCAGTAGTTGCAATAGTAGTAGTAGTAGTAGTACTAGTCGTAGTAGTTGCAGTAGCAGTCGTAGAAGTAGCAACAACAGTAATTGTAGTTGTTGTAGCAGTAGTAGTATTTGTTGTTGGAATAGTAGCAATAGTAGCAGTAATAGTAGATGTAGTAGTTGTAGTAGTAATTACAGTAGCAGTAAAAGCAATTATAATAGTTGAAGTAGTGGAAGCAGTAGTAGCAGCAGCAACTGTAGTAGCAATTGTAGTAGTAGTAGAAGTAGTATTAGTTAGAGTAGAAATAGTATTAGTAGCAGAAGAAGTAATAGTAGCAGAAGTAGTTGTACTAATTGTGTTGTAGTAGAAGTAGTAATAGTAATACTCGTTGCAACAGTTGTAGTAGTAGTAGGAGCAGTATTTGTTGGAGTCAGAGTATTAGTAGTAGAAGTAGTAGTAGTAGTGGTAGTAGTAGTAGTAGTAATTATTGTAGTAGTAGTAGTAGCAGTCGAAGTAGTGGTAGCAGTATTTGCAGTAGTAGTAATAGTTGTAGAAGTAATAGTAACAGTTGTAGTAGTAGTCGAAGTAGTAGCAGTAATACTAGTACAACTACTGCTACTCTCACTGCTAATACTACTACAACTACTAATACTACTACTACTCCTACTCTTGGTAGTACAACAACAACTACTACAACTACTACAGCTGTTGCTTCTCCAACTCTACTGCAACAACAACTACAACAGTTACTACTACTACTACCCCTACCGCTACTACTACTACTACTACCACAACTACGACAACTATTCTTGCTACTGCTACTTCTACTATTAGCACTACCATAACTATTAATACTACTACAACTACTACGACTCCTAAAACTCATACTGCTACTGCAACTACTACTGTTGCTACATCTCCTACTCAGACCCCAACTACTGCAACTACTACTACTCTTAGCTATGACTCATACTTCTACTACCACTACTACTCCTACTCCTACTCCTAGTACTGCTTCTACTACTATTACTACCGCTACTAATACTACTAACTACAACTACTAATACTACAACCACAACTACTACTACGGTTACTACTACAGCTACAACTACTACTGCTGCTACTACTACTACTATTATTACTACAACTGCTACTACTTCCACTACTACTTCTACTCCTACCGCTACTCCGAAAACTCCTACTACTACTACTACTTTTACTACTACTAGTACTACTCCTACCACTACTACTACAACAACAACAACTACTACTACTCCTAAAACTCTTACTGCTAATACTGCTACTGCTACACCTACTACTACAACTACTCCCATTGCAACTACTACAACAACAACTATTACTAATCCTACTACTACGAACAATACTACTACATCTACTACTACTGTTGTTGCTGCTGCTATTACCACTACTACTGCTCCCACTCCAACTCCTCCTCCTACTACTACTGGTGCAGCTGCTACTACTACAGCCACCACTACTACAACAACTATTGCCGCTAATGCTACTACTACTATAGTTACTACCGCTACTGCTACTTCTGCTGTTTCTACTTTTACTACTACTGCTCCTATTTCTACTACTATTGCTGCTACAAATGCTATGACTACTCCTACGGCTATAACTACTACTACAACTGCTACTACTACAACTACTACAATTGCAACAACTACTACTGCTACTTCTGTTACTCCTACAACAACAACTACTACTACTGCTACTATTAATGCTGCTACTGCTCCTCTTGCTAGTGCTACCACTATGCCCACCATGACTGCTCCTCCTCCTACTACTACTACTGCTCCTACAATTACTACAAAAATAACAACTACTTCTAATCCCACTCGTGCTCCTATTCCTACTACTACTACTATTGCCACTACTACAACTACTACTATTACTCATACTCCTACTTCTACTACTACTCCTACTCCTACTAGTACTGCTATTACTACTATAGCTCCTACCCATTCTCCAACTCCAACCCCTACTACTACCTTGACTACTACTACGACTATATCCACAACAACAACATCAACTACTACTATAACTACTAGCACTCCTTTTACTACAACTACTACTACTACAACTGCTGCTGCTACTACTACTTCTATTACTAGTACAACTGCTACTACTACTAATACTACAATTGCTGATACTACTACTAATACTACTGCTGCTACTGCTACTACTACCACTACTACTACCACCCCTTTAATTATTGTTACTACTGCTTCTGCCATCTGCCGCCGCCGCCGCTGCTACTACTACTACTACTACTACTACTACTATTTCTTCTTTTTCTTATTCCTCTTCTTTTTCTTCTTCTTCTACTACTACTAGTACTCTTCCAACTACTACTACAACTCCTACTCCGACTTTTGCTAATATTACTACTACTCCTATACCTACTACTGCTACTACTACCCCTGCTCCTACTACAACTACTACTACTATAACTCCTAATACTACTACTATTACTACTACTACTACTACCTCTGCTGCTTCCACAACTGTTGCTGATGCTACTACTACTACTACCACTAATATTATTAGTACAACAGCTATCACTACAACTACTGCTACAACTACTCCTGCTCCTACTCCCACTCCTACTCCTTCTCCTGCTGCAACCACTACTACTACTACCACTACTTCTACTACCACTACTACTCCTACTCCAACTCCTAACGCTACATCCCCTCCTACTACTGCTCCAAATATTACTACTAATACTATGATTGCTGCTACTACAACAACTACTATTACTACTATTACTGCTGCTACTACTACTACCGCTACAACTGCATTATCTACTACTACTACAACAACAACAACAACTACTACTACTACTACTACTACTTCTACTGCTACTACTACAGCTACTACTTCTACACTACTACTATAACTACTACTACTCCTGCTACTATTACTATTACTACAATGACTACTACAAGTACTACAACTTCTACTGCTGCTGCAGCTACTACTACAACTCCTCCTTCTCATACTACTACTACCACCACTACTGCTACTACTTCTATTACTACTGTTGGTGCTACTACTACTAATGCTGCTACTACAACTACCACAACAACTACTACTATCACAACAACAACAACAACTACTACTACTAATACTACCACCACTACTATAACTACTGTAACTACTACCACTGCAACAACAACAACTACTACTATTATTACTACTACAACTACAACTACTACTCCTACCCCAACTCATACTTTTACAACTACTACTACTAATGCATATCATACACTACTACTACTAAACTACTACTACTACTACAATGACAACAACAACAACTACTACTACAACAACAAGTACTCCTGCTTCCACTACTACTACTACTACAACTACTAGTGCTATTGCTACTACTACAGCAGCAACTACTCCACTACCACTACCACTACCACTAGCACTGCTACCGCAACTATTGCTACTACTACTACTAGTGCTATTGCTACTACTACTACTTCTACTGCTACCACTACAGCTACTACTACTACATTACTACTACAACTACTACTACTAGTACTACTACTACTCTTGCAACTATTACAATTACACAATAACTACTACAACTAGTACAACTATTGCTGCTGTTGTAGCTACTGCTACTACTACTCCTACTACTACTACTACTATTACTACTAGTAACACTACTGCTACTGCTTCTATTACTACTATTATTGCTACTAGTACAATTGCTACTACTACAGTTACTACAATTGCTACTACTACAACGACTACAACAACAGCAACTACTACAACTACAACAACAACAACTGCTGCTACTAATACTACCACCACTACTACAACAACAACTACTACTACTATTACCACTACAACCACAACTACTACTCCAACTCCTATTCCTACTACTACTACTACTACTAAACTACCACTACAACTACAATGATAACAACAACAACTACTATGACTACAACAACTGCTACTCCTACTTCTTCTACTACTACTACAACAACTGCTACTCCTATTACTACTACTGTTGCTGCTGCTTCTACTCCTATTATTACTACTACTATAAGTACTATTACTACTACTGCGACTGCTACTACTACTATTCCTACTCCGTCCTCTACAATTACTTCTACAACTACTGCCACTGCTACTAGTGCCCCTACGGCCACCACCATGACTACTCCTCCTCCTCCTCCTACTACTACTACGAATTATACTATTACTACTACTTCTATTTCAAATACTACTACTACTACTACTACAACAACTACTGTTGCAACTAATACTACCACCACTATTATAACCACTACAACAATTACCACTGCAACAACTGCTACTACTACTACTGTTACTACTACTTGTACTTCTACTCCCACTCCAACTCCTCCTCCTACTACTCCTACTACTATTACTACTATTACTACAACAGCTACTGCTACTACTACCACTACAACTACTAGTGCTACAGTAGTTACTACTACTTCGAAAATAACTACTACTACTACCACTGCTACTACTGCTACTATTACTACTACTGCTATTAATGCTATTACCATTGCTAACCCTAATACTCCTACTACTATTGCTACTCGTACAACTATTACTACTACTACTCCAACTACTACTACTACTCCCAACACTCCTTCAGCTACCAGTACTATTGCTGCTATTAGTATTACTACCACCACCACCACCACCACCACCACCACAACCACTACTACTACTCCTCTTACTACTATTACTACTACTACTACTAATACTACTACTACTACTACTCGGGTTGTTGCTACTGCTACAACTGCTACTACTACTACGATTGCCACTACTACTTCTGCAACTACTACTACTAATACTGCTACTCCGACTAGTACAACAACAACAACTACTACTATGACTACTATGCTACAACTACTACTGTTACTACTACCACTGCTATTACTACTACAACTACTACTATACTACTACTCCTCCTACTACTAATAATAATAATGTTGCTGCTGCTCCTCCGAATTTGACTATTACTACTACTGCTACAACTTCTACAATGACTCCAACCAGAACTACCACTACTATTACAAGTCCAACAAGTACTACTACAATAGCTACTACTACTACTTCTATAACTATGACTACTTCTACCACTTCTACTACAACTGCTACTAGTACCACTACTACTACCACCACCACCAATACACCTGTGACTGTTGCTACTACTATTAGTACTATAACTATTACAACTTCAACTCTTTACTAATACCACTACTACGGCTCCTGCTCCGACTAGTACTACTACAAACACGACTACTGCTACTAGTACTACTCCTACTATATTTACTAATGCTAACTACTACTGCTACTTCTACAACAACTACTACTGCTACAACTAATACAACCACCACTACTATAACCATTACAACAAATACCACCGCAACTACTACTACTACTACTTCTACTCCCACTACTCCTCCTCCTCCTACTACTACTCCTTCTACTACTATTACTACCACTAGTACTACAACAGCTACCGCTACTACTACCACTACTACTACTACTGCTAAAATAGTTACTACTACAACAAAAATAACTACCGCTGCTACTACTGCTACTATTACTACTGCTGCTATTAATGCTAATACCACTAACAACCCTAACACTCCTACGACTCCAACTACTACTACTACTACCAACACTCCTCTAGCTACTGGTACTACTACTGCTGCTGCTATACTAGCACCACCACCACCACCACCACTACTACTCCTCTTACAACTATTACTACTACTACTACTAATACTACAACTCGGGCTGCTGCTACTACTACAACTACAACTACTACTACTTCGATGACTACTGCTGCTATTACTACCACTACTACTTCTGCTACTACTACTACTAATGCTGCTAATGCTACTACTTTGACTAGTACAATGACAACAACTACTACTACTATGACTACTATGCTACAACTACTACTGCTACTACTACTACAACTACAACAACTACTACTACTCCTACTACTACTAATAATAATAATGCTACTGCTGCTCCTTCAAATTTGACTATTACTACTACTGCTACAACTTCTACAATGACTCCTACCAGAACTACCACTACTACTACAAGTCCAACAAGTACTACTACTACAACAACTACTACTACTACAACTACGACTACTACTACCACTTCTACTACAACCGCTACGACTACCACTACTACTACCACCACCAATCCACCTACTACTACTACTGCTACTATTAGTACTATAACTACTACATCTTCAACTACTACTAATACCACTACTATGGCTCCTGCACCCACTATTACTATTAGAAATACAACTACTGCTACTAGTACTACTCCTATTATAATTACTAATGCTAACTACTACTGCTACAACTAATACTACCACCACTACTATAACCACTACAACAACTACCACCGCAACTACTGCTACTACTAGTATTGTTACTACTGCTACTACTACCACTACTCCCACTCCAACTCCTCCTCCTACTACTACTCCTTCTAGTACTATTACTATTACTAATACTACAGCAGCTATCGCTACTACTACCACTACTACTACTAGTGCTACAACAGTTACTACTACTTCAATAATAACTACTACTACTATCGCAGCTACTACTGCTACTATTGCTACTACTGCTATTAATGCTAATAACACTACTAACCCTAATACTCCTACTACTACTGCTACTCGTACAACTATTACTACTACTACTACTCCAACTACTACTACTACTCCTAACACTCCCCCAACTACTACTGCTGCTGCTGCTACTGCTATTACCACCACCACCACCACTCTACTACTACTACTCTTACAACTATTACTACTACTACTACTACTACTACTACTAATCCTACTACTCGGGCTGCTGCTATTCCTACAACTATTACTACTACTACTACTACTACTGCCACTGCTATTTCTGCTACTACTACTACTAATGCTATTAATGCTGCTACTCCGACTAGTACAACAACAACAAC
>RXID01021376.1:249709-322436 GCA_005019695.1 Trichopus zeylanicus subsp. travancoricus | reverse complement strand
TACTACTACTACTACTACTACTACTACTACTACTACTACTACTACTATTACTACTAATAATAATGCTAATGTTGCTCCTCCAAATTTCACTATTACTACTACTGCTTCAACTTCTAGAATTACTCCTACCAGAACTACCACTACTACTACAAGTCCAACAAGTGTACTACTACTACAGCTAGCTACTACTACTACTTCTACAACTACAACTACTACTACCACTTCTACTACAACTGCTACGACTACCACCACTACTACTACCACCAATACACCTGCTACTACTGCTGCTGCTATTATTACTATAACAAATACAGCTTCAACTACTACTAATACCCCTACTAAGGCTCCTACTCCCACTGCTACTCCTACTATAAATACAACTACTACTAGTAGTACTACTCCTACTATAATTATTATTGCTAACTACTACTGCAACTACTACAATTACTGCTCCAACAATAACTACTACTACTCCTACTACTACAACTATTACTACTACTACAACAACAACAACTACTACTACTACTGTTACAACACCTACAACGACATCTATTACCACGACTGTTGCTATTCTCCTTTTTCTATTACCACTACTACTATTAGTACTACTACTACTGCTCCAGCTCCTATTACTACTACTACTACTATTGTTGCCGCTGCTACTGCTACCGCTGCTACTGCTACTACTAATACTATTATTGTCACTGCTACGACTACTACTACTACTCCTCCTACTACTTCACCCACTACTACTACTAATGCTACTAATACTACTACTACTTATACTACTATGACTAATACTAATATTGCTACTACTACTATTACTACTTCTACAACTGGTGCTGCTACTAGTACTATACTGATGTTGCTTCTGCTTCTACTACTACTCTTAATTCTGTTGTTGTTGTTGTTCTTGCTCTTGCTATTATTGTTGTTGTTGCTACTACTACAACTACCACTACTTCACCTACTATAAATATTATTGCTACTACTACAACCACACCACTAGTAGTATAACATATACTACTACCACTACTAGTACTATTGGTATTACTTTTGCAGCTAATACTATCACTTCTACTAGTGCTGCTACTTCTACTGCCATTACAATACTACTACTACAAATGCTACTATGGCTAGTAGTGCTACTATAGCTACTTCTACATCTACTAGTGCTAATATTGCTACAACTGCTACTTCTACTACTACTAATACTACAACTTCTACCACTACTGCTGCTACTAGTACTATTACTACTACTATTACTGCTAACACTACTACTACTATCATTACTAGCACTACTACAGCTAATGCTATGACTACTACTACCACTACTACTCCTATTAGAACCACTTCTACTAATACAACTACTACTATTATTACTACTGCTTCTAAGACTTTTGCTACTACTATTATTGACTCTACAACTGCTATTACTACTACTACTTCAAATACAACTCCTCCTACTACTACTACTACAACAACTACTACAATAACAACAACTACTACTACTACTACTTTTGCTATAATAAATACTACTAAAACTAATATTGATACTACAATATGATAATTACTAATACTAACAGTACAACTACTATTACATATACTACAACTACTACTAATTTTCCTGCTGCTATTGGTACTACTACTGCTACTACTATT
The DNA here is from genome assembly GCA_005019695.1 of Trichopus zeylanicus subsp. travancoricus. NCBI lineage: Eukaryota > Viridiplantae > Streptophyta > Magnoliopsida > Dioscoreales > Dioscoreaceae > Trichopus > Trichopus zeylanicus. Next base: position 320,774 of record RXID01021376.1, on the reverse strand, counting down.
GTTGTTGCTGCTCCTACTGCTAATACTGCTACTACTACTGTGATGACTATTTTTACTAATGATGCTACTGCTACTACTACTTATGCTACTACTATTGCTACTATTACTGCTACTGTTACAACTACTACTATTTTTGTTACAATGACTACTGCTACTACTACAACTATGAATGTTGTTGTCGCCACGACAGCAACTACCACTATAATTACTGCTACTACTACTAATACTACTACTACTACTATGGTTAATCCTAATACTACACATACTACAACAATTTCTCCTACACCTCTTCCAATTACTACTCCTGCTCGTCCTACTAATACTAGTACATCTACTACTACTGAAATTACTACTACTACTACTACAACTACTACTCCTATTACTACTACTATTAATGCTACTACTGCTACTACTAATACAACTACTAGTACTAGTACTAGTACTACTACTACTACTTCTACTTCTACTACTATTATTATTACTACTTCAACTTTTGCTACTTCTGCTACCATGACCACTACTACTACAACTGCTACTGCTACTACTGCAATTGATGCAACTACTACTACTACTACTACGATTACTTCTATGGTTACCACTTCTACTACTACTAATACTACTGCAACTACTACTACTACTACTATTGCTGCTACTACAGCTATTGTTATTACTTCTACTACTCATGTTACTGCCAATACCACTACTTCTTCTTCTTCTACTGCTACTACTACTACTACTACTACTACCCTACTGCTATTACTTCTACTACTACTACTACTACTACTACTACTACTATTACCACTTCTACAACTACTAATACAGCTTCTACTACTAGTACAAGCACTACTACTACTATGATTACTCAAACTTCTAGTACTACTACTACTACTTCTGCAACTACTTCTGCTAGTAGTACTACTACTGCTACATTATTTTTTTAACTACTGCTAATGCTACAACTGCTACTAACACTTCTCCAACTACTTTTACTACTACTGCTACTCCTACTAATGCTACTGCTGCTACCACTATCACTGCTACTGCCAGTAGTAGTACTACTACTATTAGTACTACTACTGCTACTAGTACTACTAATACTATTTCTACTACTATTACAGCTACACTACTACTACTACTTCTGCTACTACTGCGATGACTTTTAGTACTACTGCTATTTCTACTATGGCTACTACTATTACCGTTGCTATGGATAATTTTGCTTCTGCTACAAGCAATAGCGACAATAGTAGTACCAGCAGTGGTAGTAGTTGCAACAGCATTAGTAGTAGCCATAGTCGTCGAAGGAGTGGTAGTAGTAGATGTAGCAGTGGTAGTTGTAGTAGTAGAAGTAGTTGTAGTAGCAGTACTATCGTTAGTAGTAGCAGTAGTAACAGTAGTAGTAGAAGTAGCAGCAACAGAAGTAGCAATAGTAGAAGTAGTAGTAATAGCAGTAGCAATAGTCATAGCAATAGGAGTAGTAATAGTAGTAGTAGTTGTTGTTGTTGTTGACGTAGTAGTAGTGGTAGTATTAGTGTCATTAGTAGTAGTATTAGGAGTAATTGTAGCAGTAGAAGTAGCAGTAATTGTAGTAGTAGTTGTAGCAGTAGTAGTTATTGTAGTAGTAAAAGCAGCCATAGTGGTAGAAGTTGTAGTAATAGTAGCAGCAATAGTAGTAGTAGTAGCAGTTGTTATATTAGGAGTAGTAGTTGCAGTAGTAGTCATAGTAATAGTTGGAGCAGTAGTTGTAGTAGTCGTAGCAGTAGTAGTTATAGGACTAGCATTGTGAGTCATGGTAGCAGTAGTAGCAGTGAAAATGTAGTAGTAGAAGATTGTTAGGAGTACTAGAAGCTACCTCACTTTGACTAGTAGTAGGAATGGAAGTCATAATAATAGTAGCAGCAGTAGTTGCAGTAGTTATAATAGTAGCAATAGCAGTAGTAGTATAGTAGTAGTTGTAAAAGCAGTAGTAGTAGTAGCAATAGTAGTAGTAGCAGCTGCAGTAGAAGTAGTAGTAGTAGAAGTAGTATCAGTAGTAGTAGTTGCAATAGTAATAATAGTAGCAGTAGCAAAAGTAGCAGTTGTTATACTAGTAGTAATAGTAGTAGCAGTAGCAGTAGTAGTTGTAGTAATAGGAGTAGGAGCAGTAGTAGTAGTGGTAGTTGTTGTAGTAGTAGGAGCAGTAGTAGTTATTATAGAAGTAGTAGGAGGAGTAATAGGAATAGTAATTATAGTAGTAGTAGTAGCAGTAGTAGTACAAGTAGTAGTATGAGTACCAGTAGTAGTAGTAGTAGTAGTTGTGGTCGTAGCAGTAGTAGTAGCAGCAGCAGTAGTTATAGTAGTAGTGAAAGTAGCGATCGGAGTATTCCTACTAGTAGTAGTAGTAAGAGTAATAGTAGTAGCAATAGTAGTAGTGGTAGCGGTAGTAGTAGTAGTAGTAGAAGTAATAGTAGTAGTAGCAGTAGTGGTAGTAGTAGTAGTAGTTGTAGTATTGGAACTACTAGTAGTAGTGGTAGTAGCAACAGTAGCTGTAGTGTTGGCAGTAGTGGCAACAGTAGTAGGACTTGGAGTAGCAGTGGGAGTAGCAGCAGCTATAATAGTAGTTATAGCAGTAGGTGCACCTGTAGGGATTATCGCAGTAGTAGTAGTAGTAGTAATAGTGGTTGTAGCAGTAGTAAGAGATGTCATAGTAGCAGTAGTAGTACGAATAGTAGTAGTAGGAGTAGTTGAACTAGTAGTGCTAGTAGTAGTAGTAGTAGCAATAGTAGCAATGGTAGCAACATTAGGAGTAGTAGCAGTAGTAGTAGTGTCGTAGCAGTGAAAGTATTATTATTATTATTAGTAGTAGTAGTAGTAGTAGAAGTAGTCGCTATAGTAGTAGTAGTAGTAGCAGTAGTAGTAATAATAGTAGCAGAAGTAGTAGTAGAAGCAATCGTAGCTGAAGTTGCACCAGTAGTAGCAGTTGTAGCAGTTGTGGAAGAAGTAGTAGTAGCAATAGTAGTAGCAGTAGAAGCAGTAGTAGAGGTAATAGCAGTTGTAGTGGCAGCAACAGCAACAGTAGTAGCAGTAGTTAAAGTTATGGTAGTTGTAGGAGTAGCAGTAGGAGTAGTAGCTATAGTAGTTGTATTGGTAGAAGTAATCGTAATAGTAGTAGTAGTAGTAGTAGCTATTGTAGGAGGCAGAGAAGTTGGTGTACTAGTAGCAGTAGCAATGTTAGTAGTTGTAGGTGTAGTCATAGTAGTGGCAACAGTAGCAGTAGTTGTAGTACTACTACGAGTAGTCGTAGTATAGTAGTAGTAGTTATTGTAGTTGTTGTAATAGCAGTAGTAGTAGTAGTTGTAGTAGTAGTAGTAGCAGTAGCAATAGCATTAGTAGTAGCTATAGCAGTAGTAGCAATTATAGTAGTAGTTGGCGGTAGCAATAGTAGTAGTCAACATTAGTTGTAGTATTAGTAGTAGCAGTAGCAATAGCATTAGTAGTAGCGGTAGTGGTAGTAGCAATTGTAGTAGTAGTTGGCGGTAGCAATAGTAGTAGTCAACATTAGTTGTAGTAGTAGTAGTAGCTGTAGTATTAATAGTAGTAGTAGCAATAGTAATAGAAGGAGTAGTAGTAGGAATAGCAACAGTAGTAGTAATAGTAGTTATTATTGTAGTAGTACGAGTAGTCGTAGTAGGTTGTTGTATGTGAAGCAGTAGGACTAGTACTAGTAGTAGTAGTAGTAGCAGTAGCAATAGTAGTAATAGTAGCAAAAGTAGTAGTAGTATTAGTAGCAGTGTTAGTTGTAGTTGTAGTAGTAGAAGTTGTTGTAATAGTAGCAAAAGTAGTAATACTCGTTGTAGTTGTTGTAGTAGTAGTAGCAGTATCGTTAGTAGCAGTTGTTGTAGTAGTAGCAGTAGTAGTAGTAGTAGCTGTAGCAGTAATAGTAACAATCATAGTAACAGTATTTGTAGTAGAAGTAGTAGTACTAGTTGTAGAAGTAGCAATAGTAGAAGTAGTAGTAGCAGTCAGAGTAGTACTATTTGTTGCTATAGTAGTAGTATTGGTTGTAATAGGTGTAGTAGTAGCAGCAGTAATCGTAGTAGCTATCATTGTAGTAGTAGCAGTAGCAGAAGTTGCTCAAGCAGACGTTGCAGGAGTAATAGTTGTTGTAGTTGTAGTAGCAGATGTTATTGTAGTAGTAGGAGTAGGAGTAGGAGTTGGAGTTGGAGTAGTAGTAGTAGGAGTGGCTACAGTAGTAGTAGTGGTAGTAGTCGTAGCTGTAATAGTAGTAGTAGTAGTAGTTGTTGTTGTAGTAGTATTAGTTGTTATAGTCATAGCAGAAATAGTAGCATAAGTAGTAGTTGTAGTAATAGTGGCAATTGTAGTAGTACCAGTAGTAGTTGTAGTAGAAGAAGAAGAAGTAGTAGCAGTAGTGGTTGTAGTAATAGTAGCAGTAGTAGTAGCAATAGTAGTAGTGGTAGTAGTTAGAGTAGTAGTAGTTATTGTGGTAGTAATAGAAGTAGTAGTATTAGTAGTTAAAGTAGTAGAAGTTGTAGAAGTAGTTGTAATAGTAGTAGGGGAAGTAGTAGTAGTAGTAGTAGTAGTAGTAGTAGTCGTATTTGTCGTAGTAATAGTAGTAGCAGTAGTAGTAGTTATCCTAGCAGTAGTAGTAGTTATTGTAGCAATAGTAGCTATATTTCTTTTTTAGAAGCACTAGTAGTATTTGTACTAGTAGTAGTAGTACTAGATGTAGTCAAAGTAGTACTAGTAGTGGTTGTAGTAGTAGCAGCAGCAGTAATAGTAGTAGGGGTGTAGTAGTTGTAGCAGTAGCAGAAGTTGTAATAATAGTAGTAGTAGAAGTAGTAGTAGCAATAGTAGTAGTCGAAGAAGAGCAACAGTAGTAGTGGTGGTACTTGTACTATAAGTAGTAGTAGCAGCAGCAATAGTAGTAGTTGTTGTTGTAGTAGTAGTGCTAGTGGTGGTGTTGGTGGTAGTTGTAGTTCTACTAGCAGAAGTAGGAGTAATAGTGGTAGTAGAAGTAGTAGTAGTAGTAGTCGTAGTTATAGTAGTAGTACCAGCAACAACAACAGTAGTAGTAGTTGTAGTGCTAGTTGTAGAAGAAGTAGTTGTGGTAGAACTAGTAGTAACAGCAGTAGGAGTAGTGTTAGTGGTAATTGTATTTGTAGTACTAATAGTAGTAGTTATAATTGTACTGGTAGTAGTAGGAGTTGTAGTAGGATTAGTAGCAATTGTAGTAGTACCCGTAATAGTAGTTGAAGTAGTAGTCACTGTAAGACGAGAAGTAGTAGCAGTAGTAGTAGTTATTGTAGTAGTTATAGAAATGGCAATAGTAGCAGGAATAGTTGTTGTAGCATTAGTAGAAGTACAAGTATTAGGAGTTAGTAGTAATTGTAGTAGTAGTAGTTGTTGATGTTGTTGAATTAGTTGGAGTAGGAGTTGGAGTTAGAGTAGGAGTAGTAGCAGTATGAGAAGTGCTAAAAGTAGTAGTAGCAGTAGTCGCAGTAGTAGAAGGAGTAGTAGAAGTAGTAGTAGAAGCAAATAATAGTAGCAATAGTAATAGTAGTAGCAGCAGCAGCAGTAGTAGTAGAAGAAGAAGAAGAAGAATTAGTAGTAGTTATAGTAGTATCAGTAGTTGTTGTAGTAGTTGGAGTAGTAGTAGTACTTGTAACAGTTGTAGTTGTAGTTGTAATAGAAGGAGTAGTATTAGTAGTAGTATTAGTAGTTGAAGTAGTAGAGCTTATAGTAGTAATTGCAATAGTAGTAGTAGTAGTATTAAAAGCAATAGTAGTAGTAGCACTAGTAGTAGTAGTAGTAAAAGTAGTAGTAGTAGTAGTAGTAGTAGTAGTAGTAGTAGTAGTAGTAGTAGTAGTAGTAGCAGCAGCCGTTGTTGTTGTAGTATTAGCAGCAGTAGTAGTAGTAGGAGAAGTAGCAGTAGTAGTAGAAATAGTAATTGTAGTAGGAGTAGTATTTGCAGTAGCTGTAGTGATAGTAGTAGTAGTAGTAAAAGTAGTAGTTATAATTGTAGTGGTAGCAATAGGAGAAGTCATAGGAGTTGTAGTAGTTATCATTGTTGTAAAAGTAGGAGTTGGCATAGTCTAAGTTGTAGATCTAGTAGCAATAGTAGTGGTAGTAGTGGTTGTTGTAGTATTAGAAGAAGTAGTAGTAGTAGTAGTAATAATAGTAGTAGGGGTAGTATTAGCAGTAGTAGTAATGGTAGTAGTAGTATTTGCAGTAGTAGTAGAAGTAGTTGTAATTGTAGTGGTAGCAGTTGTAGTAGTCATAGGAGTAGTAGTAGTTGTTGTTCTAAAAGTAGGAGTTGGAGTAGTGGTAGTTGTAGATGCAGCAGTAGTAGTAGTTGTTGTTGTTGTTGTAGCAGTAGTAGTTCTTGTTGTAGAAGTAGTAGTTGTGTTTGTACTAGTACTAGTTGTATGTGTAGTAATAATAGTAGTAGTAGATGTAGTAGCCGAAGTAGTAGTAGAAGCAATAGTAGTAGTAGAAGCAGTAGTAGTAGTAGTAGTAGTAGTAGTAGTAGTAGTAGTAGTAGTAGTAGTAGTAGTAGAAGCAATAGTGTAGTAGTAGTAGTGTAGTAGTAGTAGCAATAGTAGTAGTAGCAGTAGTAGCAGTGTAGTAGTAGTAGAAGTAGGAAAAGTAGTAACAGTAGCAGCACTAGAAGTAGTAGAAGCAGTCATAAAAGTAGCAGTAGTAGTAGTAGTAGAAGTAGTAGAAATAGTAGTAGTCGAGTTGTAATAGAAGTAGTAGTAGTAAAAGAAGAAGTTGTAGCAGCGATAATAGTAGCAGTAGTAGTACTAAAAGTAGTCAATATTGAGTTGCATAGTAGCTGTAGTAGAACTAGTTGTTGTTGTAGGAGTTGTAGTAGCAGCAATAGTAGTAGTAGCAATTGTAGTAATAGTAGTTATTGTAGTAGAAGTATATGTAGGAATAGTAGTAGGAGTAGTAGTAGTAGTAATGGTATAGGTAGTAGTAGTAGTAGTAGTAGTAGTAGGAGCAGAAGTAGTAGTAGTAGTGGTGGTGGTGGTAGGAGTGGAGTAATAATAGTAGTAGGAGTAGTAGTAGTTGTAGTAGTAGGAAAAGTAGTAGTAGGAGTAGTAATTGTAGTAGTAGATGCAGTAGTAGTAGTAGTAGTAGTAGTAGTAGTAGTAGTAGTAGTAGTAGTAGTAGGAGTAGTAGTAGTATGAGCAGTAGTAATAGAAGTAGGAGTAGGTGTACTTGTAGTAGTAGTAGCGGGAGGAGACGAAGTAGTAGTAGTGGGAGTAGGAGTTAAGAGTTGTAGTAGCTGTTGTCATAGTTGGCGTAGTGGTAGCAGTAGTTGCAGTAGGATTAGTTGTACTAGAAGTAATAGTTGTGGTTCGTGTTGTAGTAGTAGTAGTCATTGTTGTAGTAGTAGTACTAGTAGGTGTAGTAGTAGTCATAGAGTAGTAGTATTAGTCATAGTAGTATTAGTAGTAGTAGCCGTAGTAGAAGTAGTTGTAGTAGCAGTTGTACTAGTATTAGAATTAGTAGTAGTTGTTTTAGTAGTTGTAGTATTATTAATAGTAGTAGGAGTAGTTGTTGTAGTTGTTATAATAGTTGTAGTAGTAGTAGTAGTATTACTCGTAATATTAGTAGTAGCAGGAGTGGGAGTAGTAGTAGTATTAGTAATAGTGGTAGTATTAGTAGCTGCAGTAGTAGTTGTAGCAGTCGTAGTAGGTGTAGTAGTTGTAGTAGTAGTAGGGGTAGTAGCAGTTGGGGTAGCACTAGTAATGGGAGGAGTAGTAGTAGTAGTAGTAGTAGTAGTAGCAGTTATTGTTGTAGCAAGAGTAGCCACTGTAGCAGCAGCAGCAGCAATTGTAGTTGCAGTTGTCGTTGTTGCTGTAGTAGTAGTAGTTGTAGTAGTAGTAGTAATAGTAGTTTTTGTAGCAATAGTAGTAGTTGTAGTAGAAGTAATTGTAGAAGCAATAGCAGCATTAGTGGTAGTTTTAGTTGTAGTAATATAAGTAGTAGTAGTAGTTTTACCCCTATACTACTACTACAACTGCGAAAACCACTACTACTACAACTACTACTTCTGCTACAATTACTTCTAATACTACTACGACTACTACTACGGCTATTGCTACTACTACTACTCCTACAACTACCACTACTGCTACTAGTAGTAGTAGTAGTAATAGTAGTTTTAGTAGTAGTAGTAGTAGTAGTTTTACTCCTACAATTGTGACTACTGCTACTGCTACTACTAATACTACTACCACTACTAGTACTACCATTGCGACTTCTACTTCTAATGCTACTACAACTGCTACTACGGCTACTGCTACTACTACTATTGCTCCTACTACGGCCACTACCTCTTCTCCTGCTTCTACTGCTACTACTTATACTACTACCACTACAACTACTACTACTACTACTACTTTTACTAATACAACAGCTACTACTACCACTACTACTTCTACCACTTCCACTTGTACAACTACTATTACATCTATTACTGCTACTGCAACAACTACTACTATAACTATTACAACTACTACTACTACTACTCGTAAAGCTATTGACACTACTGCTACAACTACAATAGTTGCATTTCCTACTACCAGTACTGCTATTGCTGCCACTACAGCTGTTATTGTTTCTACTACTACTGTTGCTACTACTGCTACTATGGCTACTTCTGCTATTCCTCCTAATACTACTACTCCTGTCGCTACTACTATGAGTACTACTATTACTACTAATACTACTACTACTACTACTACTTCTATAGGTACTACTACTACTACTGCTAGTACTACCGATTCTACTATTTCTCCTGCTACAACTACAATTGTTACTACCATTGCTACTACTCCTGCTGCTACTACTACTACAGCCACTATTACTACTGTTACTACTACTAGTATTGCTTCTACTACCACTAGCACTACTGCTACTACCTCTGCTACTACTACTACTACTACTACTACTACTACTACTACTACCACTACTACTATTTCTACTGCAAATACTACTACTACTACTACTAATACTACTACTAATATTATTACTACTACTACTATAGCTACAATTCCTACCCCTACCACCACAACAACTACTACTATTCTTATAGCAACTCCTACTTCTACCACAACTACTACTCCTACTACTACCACTCCTACTGCTACAACAACAACTACTACTAATACTACTATTATTACTACTATTTTTACTACTACCAATACTACTACTAAAACTACTACTATTAGTTCTACTACAACTATTATAACTCCTACTACTACTACGACAACAGCAACAACAACAACAACAACAACAACAACAACAACTACTACTACTACTACTACTACTACTACTCATCCTACTAGTACTACTACTATACTACTACTACTACTACAACAACAACAACAAAACTACTACTACTACTACAAAAACTACTACTACTACTACTACAAAAACTACTACTATGACTACTACTACTACTACTAATACTACTATTACTACTACTGCCCTCCTACTACTCCTACTCCTACTACCCCTGCTACTACTACCCCTACTACTCCGGCTACTACTACTACTACTACTGCGACTGTTGCTACTACTACTGCTACTACAACAACTACTATTACTCCTACTACTACTATTCCTATTGTTGCAAGTACAACTACTGCACATATATCTTCTCCTACTTCTACGACTATAATTGCAACTACTACTACTACTACTACTACTACTACTACTACTACTTCTACTACTACTGTTGCTGCTACTTATACTATTACTGCTTCTACTGTTACTGCTATTACTACTACTGCTACTACTACTACAATTGCTACTATTGCAACAAGTACTATTATTACCACTACAACAACTACTACTGCTACTACTGCTACAACTGCTACTACTGCTACTACTGCTACAAATACTACTATTACCACCACAACTACTACTACTAGTACTACTACTTCGCCTACAACTACTACTGCTACTACAACTGCTATTACTAATGCTACTATTACTGTTGTTACTACTACTATCGCTTCTTCTACTACTACTACTACTATTATTGCAACTACTGCTAATATTGCCACTAATAATACTACTACTATTTCTGCTACAACTACTGCTAATAATACTACAATTACTAAAACTACTACTACTAGTACCACAACTACTTCTACTACTGCCACTACTACTGCTACTATTACTGCAACTACTACTACTACTATGGCTACTACAACTACCATTTCTACTACTGCTACTACTAATATTATTATTTCTACCACCAATGCTACTACTCCGACTAGTTCTCCCACTACTACTATTGCTACAACTACAACTATTACAGCTACTTGTTTTGCTTCTATTACTACTGGTACCACAGCTACTACTTCTGCTACTATTGCTGCGGCTTCTACTACAATTGCTACTAGTACTACTACAAATACTACTAATACTAGTATTACTACTACTAATAATAATAATACAACTGCTGCTGCTACTATTACTACTACAACTCCTACTACCACAACTACAATTCTTGCCCCTACCACCACTACTATTCCTACGATTACTCCTACTACGACTCATAGTACTACTACTACTACTCCAACTACTCATACTGCTACTACTAATAATGCAGCAAAAAATTCTTCTACTACTACTACAATTGTTACTACTACTTCTACTACTACTGCTACTACTCAAACTACTACTACTAGTACTAGCACTACTATTACTATGAAAACTACTACTTCTACTACTACTACTACTACTACTGTTACTAATGCTCTGATTACTACTACTATGACTACTAATACTACAGCTACTACTACTCCTACTCCTACTACTATTACTATTTATCTAGCTAATTCTACTACTATGACTACTAATACTACTACTACTACTCCTCCTACTACTACTACAACTCCTACTACTACTACTGCTACGGCTACTCCTATTACTACTGCTACTCCTAGTACAACTATTACTACGTTAAGAACTGCTTCTCCTACTAATCCTACTACTCCTACTTCTGCTACTACTACGACTAATGTTACTGTTACTGCTACTATTGCGGTTACTGCTACTACTACTACTACTACTAGCACTACTACTACTACTGCTACTCTAGTACTACCGCTCCTACTCCTCCTCCTCCTACTACTACTACTACGACTATTGCTCCTACTAGTAATGCGGCTACTGCTGCTACTACCCCTAATACTGCTATTACTACTGCTACAACAACAACTACAACTACAACTACTATTGTTGTTCTTTCTGCTACTACTACTCCTCTAACTTCTCCTGCTACTACTACAACAAAAACTACTACTACTCTGCTACTACTACTACTACTATTTATACTACTACTACTACTGCTGCTGCTGTTGCTGCTTCTCCTACACTTGCCACTACTTCTGACACTACTACTATAGCTACCGCTACCGCTACTGCTGTTCTTTATACTGTTACTACTGCTACTACTGCTGCTATTAGTACCACTGCTACTATTGCTGCTACTACAACTACTACTACTATTTCCACCACAACTACTACTACTGCTACTACTACTTCTACTACTTCGCCTGCTACTACTACTACTGCTAATACAACTACAATTGTGACTACTACTTCTATAGCTACTACTACAAAAAGTACTACTACGATTACTGCTACTACTGCTTCTCTTCCCGCTAATACTACTAGTGTGACTACTACTACAACTCCTCCTCCTCCTCCTCCTCTAACTACTACTACTACTACAATTGCAACCACTACTACTACTAATACTGTTACCACTACTACTTCTATTTTTGCAACTACTACTACTACTACATGTAATACTACTTTTGCTACTACTACTACTGCTACTACGACTATCGCAACTGCTACTACTCTATTTCTCCTACTCCCACTACAGCTACTACTATTATGATGACTACTACTACCACTACTGCTACTAGTACTACAATCACTATGACTACTACTACTACTCTACTTCTCCTTCTACTACTATTACAACTAATACCACTACTACTGTTACTACTACTATCACTGCTACTATCACTACTATTGCTACTACTGCAACTACCGCTACTATGGCTACTACTACAACTACCATTGCTACGACCGCTATTATCGTTGCTATTCCAAACTATTATTACTACTACTACTACCATTACTACTACTGCTGCTAATTCTACTATTAGTACTATTGCTACAACTGCAACTACTGCTACTATCAACACAACTAGTACAAGAACAAATACAACTACTACTGTTGCTACTACCACTACTACTACTACGACTACAATGACTGCTATTACCACAACAACTAAACCTACTACTACAACTAGTGCCACTATTGCTTCTACATCTACTACTATTACTACTATAACTATTGCTACTATTATTACTACTACAACTATAGCTACTACTACAACTACAACAACAACTATTACTGCTACTACAACAACTACTTCAACTACTGTAGGAGCAACAACAAAAACTGCCACTACACTACTACTATTACTACTACTATTATTCTGACTACTACTGCAACTGCTACTACTACATGTTCTACAACTACTACATCTTCTACCACTACTATAACAACTGCTTCTACTGCGACCACCACTACCGCTACCACCGCACTACTGCTACCAAGACTACATTTACTACTACTACAACTACTGCTGCTTCTACTGCTGCTCTACTCCTACTACTATTATGGCTACTACTACTACTACAACAACAACCACTACTACTAGCACAACAACTACTAAAACTACTACTACTCCTGTTGTAGCTAATACTACTACCACTCATGCTACTACTGCTAAAACGCTACTGATACTATACCTACTACTATTGCTACTACTACTACTAACACTACAACTACTGCTGCTACGACTACTACTACTACTACTATCACTGCTACTGCTGCTACTACTGTTACTACTGTGACTGCTATTACTACTATTGCTACTGCTACAGCTGCAACTACTACTACTGCTAATTCTACTACTACTATAGTTACTAATATTGCAACAACTATTGCTAGTGTTACCACCACTACTACTACTACTACCACCACTACTACTACTACCACTGCTACCACTACAACTATGATCACCACTGCAACAACTACTAGTAATACTACTACTACTACGACTACTACTGTTGCTACTACTGCTAACACTGCAATTGCTACTAATACTACTACTACTTACACTACTCCTACTACAATTACTACTTTTGCTACCACAACTACTACAATTATTACTACTACTACTACTACTACCACTACTCCTACTGCAATTACTACTGCTGCGATTATAACTTCAACTACAGCTACTACTACTACTTTCCTACAACAACTACTACTATTACTACTACAGCTACTTATACTGTCACTGCTGCTACTACTACTGCAACTACTGCTGCTGCTACTATAACTACTACTGCTGCTACTACTGCTACTGCTACTACTGCTACTGCTACTATGACTATTGCAATTACTACTACTATTATTACTACCACTTCTGTTACTACTACAACAACAGCTACTATTACTAGTACTACTACCATTGCTACTACTACTGCTTGTACCACCACTATTACCAATACTATACTGTTACTAAAGACTATTGCTACTGCTACTACTCTATTTCTCCTACTACTACTGCTGCTATTATTACAACTACTACTACTTCTACTACTGCTGCAACTACTACTACTACTACTACTACTTGGTACTTCTCATACTACTACTACGACTACAACTACTACTGCTACAACTAATAGTACTACTATTGTTACTACTACTACTACCGCTACAATCACTACTACTGCTACCGCTGTGACTACTGTGATTACAACCACTACTATGGCTACTACTACTATTGCTACTACTGCTGTTGCTACAGCTACTACTGCGGCTACTATTACTTTTACTACTATTATTGCGCTGCTACTATTGATACTACCAAAATAACTAGTACAACAACGAATAGTACTTCTATTGCAACTACTACAATTACTATAACTATTACTACTGCTAGACTACTACTTCAACCACTACAACTACTACCACAACTACAACAACTACTTCTACTGCTGCAGCAACAACAACAATAACTACCACTTCTACTAGTACTATTACTACTAATACTACTCATAGTACTACTACTGCTACTGCTACTGCTATTAGTACGTCTTCTACTATAACTACTGCTACAACTGCTCCTACAGTGACTACCACTACTACTACTGCTCTATTGCTACTACTACTACTGCTCCTACCGCAACTACCGCTACTACTGCTACTCTACTGCTAATACTACAACCACTACTGCATATACTGCAACTGCTATTACTGCTACTACTGTTACTACTACTACTACAACAACAACAACAACTACTATTACTGCTACTTCCACAACAAGTACTATTACTATACCTACTACTATTGCTCCTGCTACCACTACTACTACTACTCGTGCAACTACTGCAACTGCTACAGCTACTATTGCCACGACTATTACTGTTACTGCAGCCACAACTTCTGCTACTACTAACACTACTACTACTACTACTACAACTCTTACTGCTACTACTACTACAACTACAACTACTACTATCACGACTACTACTATTACTATTACTACTACTACTGCTGCTGCTATTGCTGCTACTACTATGATTGCTACTACTACTACCACTTCGGCTACAATGGCTACTTCTGCTACCACTTGTACAACTGCGGCTACTACTTCTACTACTACTAGAATTACAACAACAAATATGAGAACAACTACTACTGCTACTACTACTACTCCTCCTCCCGCTACAGCAACAACAACTACTAAAACAACAACAACTACTGCTACTATACAACACCTACTACTACAACAACTACTACTACTGCTGTTACTACTAATACTACTACTCCTGCTACTCCCACAATTATTACTAGTACTACTACTACTTCTGCTATGGCTACTACTGCTACTACTACAGCTGCTACTTCTACTATTACTACTACTACTACTATTGCTGCTGGTGCTACTACTTCTACTACTATTGCTGCTGCTACTACTACTACTACTATTACAGCAACTACTATTACTCTTACCTCTATTGCTAGTTATATCACTACTCAACAACTCCTTCTACTACTACTATTACTTTTCCTATAACTACAATAACAACTACTACTAATGTTGCTACAACTACTATTGTTACAGCTACTACTACTACTAGTACAACTTCTACTTCTCGTACTGCTACTACTACAACTACTACTACAATTGCTACTGCTACTCCAACTACTTCCCATACTACTACTGCTGCTATTGCTACAAATAGTACTACTACTACTACAACAACAACTACAACAACAACGACAACTGCTACTGCTATTTCTACCACAACTAGTACTACTACTACGACTAGTACTACTGCTATTTAGTACTACTGCTGCTTCTACTAGCTACTACGACTACTACTACTGCAACTACTACTACCACCACCACCACAACACCACCACCACCACTACCACTACTACTATGACTACTATTACCACTACTATAACAACTGCAGCTGCTGCTACTCCTACTACTACTACTATAGTACCACTACTTCTACTGCTACTACTACTGCTAATGCTATTGCTACCACTACAACAACTACTACTACTACTACTACTAGTACTACCCTACTAGTAGTGGTTGCTGCTGCTGCTACTGCTGCTAGTACTATTACTTCTATTGCTACTACTACTATATACTTCTATTGCTACTACTACTACTACTACTCTACTATTGCTACTACTACTACTATTACTACTACTACTACTACTATTACTACTTCTACTGCTACAACCACTGCTACCACTACTGCTCCTACGACTACTACTACTACTCCAACTAGTACTACTGCTGCTACTATTGTTGTTAATTTACTATTGCTACTACTACTACTCCTCCTCCTCCTCTTAGTCCTACTACTATTACTACTACTACTACTACGATTACTACTACTACTATTACTACTATTAGTACTACTACACCTACTTCTACTAGTACTGCTACCACTACTACAGCTGCTGCTGCTGCTGCTGAAGCTGCTACTACTACTAGTACTACTACTATTGCTACTATTACTGCTACTACTATGGCAACAACTGCTGCTGCAACTGCCACTATGGCTATAAGTGCTGCTTCTACTTCAACTACAACTACAACAACTTTTTGCTACTGCTACTACTACTACTAAGAATATTACTACTAGTACTTCGACTACTACTACCATTACTACTACTAATCCAACTACTACTGTTACAACTACTTCTGCTACTACTATTACTGCTGCTACTACTACTGCTACTACTACTCCTGTTGCTGCTTCAATTACTTCTACTTCTAGAACTACTGCTATTACAACTACTACTTTAGTTTCTACTAATACTACGACTACTACAAGTATTATTACTCATTCTACTGCTATTACTATTGCTACTACTACCACTGTTGCTATAACTATTACTATGGCTTCACCTACTTTTACTACTTCTATAACTAATACTGCAATAGCTACTATAGCTTTTACAATAATAACTACTACTACTACTACTATTACTACTACAACAACAACAACAATAACAAGAACAACTACTGCTACTACTACTACTACCAATTCTACTACTTACACTACTACTTCTACAACTCCCATAGCTACTACTACTATTACGACTACTACTACAACTCCTCCTCCTCCTCCTACTACTACGACTACTACTACAACTACTGTGACTACTGCTACTACTGCTTATACCGTTGCTGCTACTACCACTTCTATTACAACAACTACTACTATTACTATTACTACAACAATTACTATAACTACTAGTATTACTACTGCTGCTACTACGACTGCTACTGCGACTATAGCCACTACGACTACTGCTTCTGCACCACTACCTCTATTGCCACTACTACTACTACTACAACTACTGCTACTGCTACTATACTACTACTACTACTACCACTACTACTACTGCTACTTTCGCTACTGCAACTACCACTACTATTAATCATATAGCAACTACTTCTACAACTGATACTTTTCATACTACTTCTACTACTGCTAAGACTACAACTACGACTACTATTGCTACTACTACTACTGCTACTTCTGATACAACGACTATTGCTATTAATACTTCTACTAAAACTACAACTGTTGCTATAGCTACTACAACTTCAGAAATTATTACTACTTCTCATATTACCACTACTTCAGCTACTACTACTACTACTACTACTTCTACAGCTAATATATTACTACTACTAGTGCTACTTCTACTACTACTAGTACTACAGCTGCTACTACTGCTGTTACTGCCACTACGGGTACTGCTATGAATGCAACTACTAATAATACTATTACTTCTACTACTGTAACTGCTACTACTGGCACTCCCATCACTGCTACAACAACAACTACTGCTAACACTACTACTGCTACTATTGCTGTTAATCTACTAATACTACTAAAATTACTGTGACTATCGCGGCTACCACTACTACTGCTCCTATTCCTGCTAATGTACTAATACTACTACTACTACTACTAGTCTTAGTCCTACTACAATTACTACCACCAATATTACAATTAGTACTACTGCTATTATTACTACTACTACAATAACTTCTACTACTACTACTACAACTACTACTACAACAACTACAATAACTACTTTTACTACTACTATTACTAGTACTAGTACTACTACTAGTAGTAGTAGTACTACTACTACTAGTACTTCTACAACTACTACTACCGTTACTACTACTACTACTACTACCACTACTATGACTACTACAACTATAACTACTAATACCACTACTATAGTCACAACAACTACTGCTACTTCTACAATTGCTACTACTACTGCTACTACTACTACTATAAATGCGACTACTATTACTACTACTGTTGTGCTTGGTACTAGTGCTATTGCCACTACTTCTTCTACTACTTCTGCTACTACTGCTACCGCTGCTACTACTGCTATGACTACTACTCCTAACTAAAACTACCACTACAACTATTGCTGCTACTTCTTCTGCTACTACTACTATTGTTGTTGCTGCTACTACTACTACTATAATAGCTACGGCTGCTACTACTGCTACTGCTGTTGTTACTATTGCTACTACTACTACTACTAATACTACCACTACAACTTCTACTACTACTACTACTACATCTGCTACTACAACAGCTGCTACAACCACTACTAATACAACAACTACTACTACCACTACAACTTCTACTACCATTGCAACTTCTACTACTACTGCAACTAGTACTACTACTACTACTACTACTTCTACTACTACTACTACTACTACTACTACTAGTGCTTCTACTGCTGCTGCTTGTGCCACTACTACTAAAAATCCAACTACTCCTGTTACTACTGCAACTACTACTACTTTCATTACTATTGCTGCCGCTGGAACTACCACTTCTCCTACTATTACTAATACTACTACAGTTGCTTCTACTACTACTGCTATTGCTATTACGACTTTAGCTACTACTACTACACCAACTACTATTACTATGTCCACTACTACTTCTTTTACTACTTCTACTAGTACTCCTGCTAATAATACTACTACTTTTGCTGCTAATGCTACTACTCCAACTTCTACTAATTCTACTATTGCAACTACTACTTCTTCTTCAGCTACTACTACTATTACTACTACTATTGCTGCTGCTACTACTAATACTAATACTTCTGCTGCTACTACTGCAACAACTATTACCAGTCATATTGTTGCTGCTACTGCTACAATAACTACATCCACTTCGACTAGTTTTGCTACTACTATAACTACTACAGCTACTACTGTAACTAGTACTACTACTACTACTACTACAAATACTACTACTATTACAGAAATAATTGCTACCACTACTGCTATTACTACTAGCACTACTACAACAACTATTGTCGCTACTACTACTACTACTACTACTACTACAGCTACTTATGATACTACTACCACTACTACCACTACTGCTACTACAATTTCTACTACTATTACTACAACTACAACTACAACTACTAGTACTACTACTACTCCAACTATTGCTACTACAACTACTACTACTACTATGACTAATAATACAGTGAATACTGCTGCTACTACTATGACTGCTACTACAACTAGTACCCTTGCTATTACTGCTACTACTATTGCTACTCCAGCTGCTATACTAGTACTGCTATTGCTACTACAATTATTAGAACTATTGCCACCATAATTACTACTACTACTGCTGTTGCTGCTATTGCTACTATTACTACTATTGGTACTGCTACTGCTTCTGTAGCTATTGCTACTGCTACTACTATTACTACAACTGATGCAACTAGTACTACTACTACTATTACTATTACTACTATTACTATTACCACTACTTCTACTACTACTATTATTGTTGTTACTACTGCTGCTACAACTACTTCTACAGTTACTACTACTACTTTTACTACTATTACAACTATGACTACATCTATTACTACTACGACTATAACTATTACTACTACGACTACTACTATTACTACTACTACAACTTCTACTACTACAAGTACTATTACAACTACTGTTACTACTACTACTAGAACTATAATTTTTTCAACAATAACAACTACTGCCACTTCTCCTACTACTAGTACTTCTCCTACTACTACTAGTGCTTTTCCTACTACTACTAGTGCTACTACTACTTCTGTTACTACTCGTACTGCTGCTGCTGCTGCTGCTGCTACTACTACTACTATTACTACTACTTCTACTGCTACTACTAATACTACTATTACTTCTACTGAAGCTGCTGCTGCTACATCTAATACTGCTACTACTACTACCACCACTACTATGACTACTTATCATACTACTACTGCTACTATTACTAGTAATACAACAATAGCAACTATTATTACGCTAAAGCTACTACTACTTCTCCTACAAATATTGAAACTACAACTTCTATTATTGCTATGACTACTACTTGAGCTACTACTAATTCTACTACTTCTACTGCTCATGCAACTACTACTACTTCTATTAGTACTACTTCTACTACTACTCCTACTATTACTACTCCTACTACTACAGCTACTATGACTACTTATCATACTACTACTACTGCTACAACAATAACAACAACTAGTACAACTACTACTTCAACTACTACTACTCCTCCTCCTCCTACTACTATTGTTACTGGTACTACTGCTATTACTACTACTACTATGACTGGTACTACTACTACTACTGCTGCTACTACTAATGCTACTACCACAGTTACAACTTCAACTATAACTACTATTTCTACTACTGTTACAACTATCACTACAATTACTACTAGTCTGAATACTACTATTGCTACTAATACTACTACTACTATTGCTGCTACTGCTACTACTACTACTACTGTTGTTGCTACTACTACTATTGCTAATACTTCTTATGCTACTACTACTATTACTACTATTACCCTTACTACTACTACTACTACTACTTCTACTAGTAAAACTACTACTGCTGCTACTACTACTATAATTACTAATGCTGCTACTATTATTGCCATAGCTACTGCTATGACTATTCTTGTGACTACTACTATGGCTATGAGTGTTGCTGCTACTTCTACACCTACTATAACTAGTATTACTAAAACAACTACTATAACTACTACTACTACGAATACTACTACAACTATTGGTACTACTACTACTACTACTACTACTACTACTACTACTACTACTACTACTACTACTACTACTACTACTACTACTACTAGTAGTAGTAGTAGTAGTAGTAGTAGTTGTTGTTGTATGGGTACCATTTGTGGTAGCAATTGAAAAAATAGTAGTAGTAGCAGTAGTAGCAGGAGTAGCATTAGTAAAAATAATAATAGTAGTAGTAGTAGCAGGAGTTGTAGTAGTACTAGTAGTAGTAGCAGAAGTAGAAATTATAACAATGGCAGTACTTAGAGTAGAAGCAGTAGTATTAATGGTAGAGGCATCAGTTATCATACCCATAATATTAGTTAGAGTAGTAGTTATTATTGTAGTAGCAATTATAGTAGTGGTAGTAGTAGTACTAGTTGCACTAGCTATTATAGTAGTAGTAGTAGCTATAGTCATAGTAGTAGGATGAGTAGCAGTAGTAGTAGCAGTAGCAGCAATAGTGGTGGGAGTAGTAATAGCAGCAACAGTAGTAGTAGCAGGAGTAGCAGGGGTAGTAATAGTCATAGTCATAGTAGTAGTAGTAGCGGTAGTAGTAGTTGTTGTTGTTGGTGTAGTAGTAATAGTAGTAGTAGTAGTAGTAGTGATAGCAGTAGCCACAATAGCATTTGTAGTAGTAGTTATTATAGTAGTAGTAGTTTTAGTAGTTGTAGCAATAAAAGTAGCAATATTAGCAATAGTAGTAATTGGAGCAATAATAGTAGTAGTAACAGTAGTTGTCATGGTAGTAGTAGGAGTTGTAGTAGTAGTAGTAGTAGTTTTAGTTGTTGGGGTAGTAGTACTAGTAGTTGTAGCAGTCATAGTTGTAGCTATAGTCACAGCCGTGGTGGTAGCTGTGGTAGTAGTAGTAGTTGTAGTAGTATAAGATGTAGCAGTGGAATTAGTAGTATTTCTAGTAGCTTAAGCAGTAGTAGTAAGAGTAGTAGAAGAGGCAGTAGTGGTAATAGCAACAGTAATTGTAGTAGCAGTAGTAGCTGCAATAGTAGTAGTAGTAGTAATAGGAGGAGTAGTAGTAAAAGCTATAGTAGAAGTAGTAGTAGTAGTAGCAATAGCTATAGTAGCAGCAGAAGTTGCAGTTGTTGTTGTAGTAGTAGTAGTTATAGAAGTAGTAATAATAGAAGTTGCTATAGTTGTAGTAGTAGCAGTAGTTGTTGTAGTAGTCATAGTGATAGTAGTAGAAGTAGCATAAGTACTAGTACCAGGAGTAGTGGCAACTATAGTATTAGTAGGAGAAGTAGTAGTAGAAGTAGCAGTAGTTTTTGTATAATTACTAGCAAAAGTAGCTATAGATGTAGTTGTAGTAGTAGTAGTAGTAGTTGTACTAGTAGGATTAGTAGTTGTAGTAGTTGTATTGGTAATAGTAGAAGCAGTAGATGCAATAGTTGCAAGCCTAGTATTGGTAGCAGTAGTACCCATAGTGGCAGTAGTAGTAGTCATTGTTGTCGTGGCAGAAGTAGCAACAGTAGTAGTAGTAGTAATAGTAATAATAACAATAGCAGTCCTAGTAGTAGCAGCAGTACTAGTAGCAACAGTAGTAGAAGTGGTATTAATAGTAGTAGTTGCAATAGTAATAATCGTAGTAGCAATAGTTGCGGCAGAAGCAATAGTAGTAGCAGTAGCAGAAGTAATTATTACAGTAGTAGTTGTAGTATTAGTGTAGTTATAGTATTAATAGTAGTATTAGTGTAGTAGTAGATGCAATAGTAGAAGAATTAGTTCGTGAGGTAGTAGTAGTACAGTTGTCATAGTAGTGGTAGAAACAGTAGTAGTAGTCATGGTAGTAGTAGTATTAGTAGTAGTTGCTGCAGTAGGAGTAGTAGTAGTGGCAGCAGTAGTGATAAGAGAAGTAGTATTTACTATACCAGTTGTAGCAGAAGTAGCAATAGTTGCTATTGTTGTAGTAGTAGAAGCAGCAATAGCTACAGCAAAAGTAGTAGTAGCTATAGCAGTAGCAGTAGCAGTAGTTGTTATAGGAGAACAAGCAATAGTAGTAATGGTAGTAGTAGTAGCAGTAGCAGCAACAGCAGCAGTAGTAGTCATCATAGGAGCCATACTACTAGTAGAAGTAGTAGCAGTAACAGAAGTAGCAGTAGTAGCATGAGCAGTTGTTGTAATTGCTACAATAGTAGCCACAATTGTAGTAGTTGTAGTATGAGTAGTAGCAACAGCAGTAGTAATAGTAGTAGTAGAAGGAGTACTAGCAGCAGCAGTTGTTGTTGTAGTGGTAGGAGCAGTTGTAGTACTAATAGCAGGAGCAGTTGTCGTAGTTTTCATAGTGATAGCAGCAGAAGCTTTACTAATGGAATTAGTGTGTTGTAGTAGCA
The DNA here is from genome assembly GCA_005019695.1 of Trichopus zeylanicus subsp. travancoricus. Classification (NCBI taxonomy): domain Eukaryota; kingdom Viridiplantae; phylum Streptophyta; class Magnoliopsida; order Dioscoreales; family Dioscoreaceae; genus Trichopus; species Trichopus zeylanicus. The sequence continues at coordinate 297,617 of RXID01021376.1, read as the reverse complement.
GCAGCAGTAGTTGTACAGTTTTAGGAGTAGTAGTAGTAGAAGCAAGAGCAGTAGTAGTAGGCATTGGGGAAAAAGTAGTATAAGCAGTAGTAGTAGTAGAAGTTGTTGAAGTATTTGGGGTACCAGTAGTAGCTGAAGTTACAATAGTTATAGTGGTAGCAATAGTAGATGTAATAGCAGCAGCAACAACAGAAGTAGCAGTAGTAGTAGCTATAGTAGAAGTTCAAGTAGCATAAGTAGTAGTAGTAGTAGTAGTAGTAGTAGTAGTAGTAGTAGTAGTCATAGTAGTGCTAGCAATAGTAGTAGAAGTCAGGGTAGTAGTGGCAGTAGTAGCAGTAGTCATAGTAGCCGTAGTAGTTGTAGAAGTAGTAGCAGTACAATAAAAAATAGTAGTAACAGCAACAGTTGTAGCTGCACTACTAGTTGTTGTAGTAGTATTGGTAGTAGCATTAGTAGTATTAGTAGTAGGAGCCGTAGGAGCAATTGTAGCACTTATAGTAGTAAGAGGTATAGTAGTAGTAGTAATAGTAGGAGAAGTTGTAGTTATAGTAGGAGTAGCTATTGTAGCAGTAGTAGTAGGAGTATCAGTAGTAGCAGTAGTGGTTGTAGCAGCAGTAGTAGGAGGAGTAGTAGTAGTAGCAGGAGCAACTATAGTAATACTAGTAGTAGTAGCAATAGGAGTAGTTATTTCAATAGTAGCATTAGTTAGAGCCGTGTTAGTAGTAGTGGTAGTAGAGCAGTCATAGTAGTAATGGTGGCAACAGTAGCAGTACTAGTAGGGAAAGTAGTAGTAGCAGTAGGAGCAGTAGCATTAGTAGTAGGAGTAGCTGTCGCAGTTGCAGATGCAGTTCTAGAAGTAGTAGAAGAAGAAGAAGCTATAATTGTAGTAGTAATAGTAGCAGTAGGAGTAGAAGAAATAGTAGTGGTAGTAATAGTAGTCAGAGCAATAGTGGTAGTGGCAGTTGAAGTAGAAGGTGTAGTAGCAGTAGCAGTAGTAGTAGTAGTACTGTAGCAATAGTAGTAGTTATTGTTGTAGTAGTCATAGTCGTAATAGAAGGATAAATACCAGTAATAGTAGCAACAGTAGCAGTAGTACCTGTACCAGTAGTAGTTGTAGTAGTGGTAATAAAAGTAGTAGTTGCTGAAATAATTGTAGTAGTAGTAGTAGCAGCAGCAGCAGCAGTAGCAGTAGTTGTTGTAGTAGTAGTAGTAGTTATTGTAGTTGTAGAAGCAGTGGAAGTAGTAGTAGTTGTTGTAGTAGGAATAGTAGTAATCATAGTAGCAATAACAATAGTAACAGTAGAAGCAGGTGCAGTAATATTAGTAGTAGTAGTAGCCATTATAGTAGTTGTTGTAGTAGCTAGCAATATAGCAGTAGCAGCAGCAGTAGAAGTCATATTTTTAATAGTTGTGTTTGTTTGCTAGCTGTTTAGTGTAGTAGTAGCATTAGTAGCACTAGTAGTAGCTATCATAGTTGTAGTAGCTATCGTAGTAGCAGTAGGAGAACTAGTTGTAGTTGTAATAGCAGTAATAGTAGCATTAGTAGTACTAGAAGTGGAAGTAGGAGTTGTAGTAGCAGTATTAGTAGCTACAATAGTAGTAGCACTAGTAGCAGTAGTATGACAAGTAGTAGTACTTGCAGTAGCAGTAGTAGCTATTGTAGCCGCTGTAGTAGTAGTAGTAGCAGTAGTTGGAGTAGGAGAAGTAGTGGCAGTAATAGCAACTGTATTAGCCATAGCACTAGTGGTAGTTGTTGTAGCAGTCGCATTAATAATTGCAGTAGGAGCAGTTGTAGCAGTTGTAGTAGTTGGAGTTGTATTATTAGTAGTAGCAATAGTCGGAGCAGTAGTAGTTGCAGTAGGAGTGGCAGTAGTAGTAGGAGTATCAATAGTAGTAGTATAGGTAGGACTATCAGTAGAAGTGGTAGTGGTTGTAGTAGTAGTTGTAGTGGTAATAGTAGGAGTAGTAGTAGTAGTAATAGGAAGAGGAGTAGTAGTAGTAGTAGTAGTAGTAGTAGTAGGAGTAGGAGTAGTAGTTGCAGTAGAAGTAAATAGTTGGAGTAGTATTAGCAGTAGTAGTAGTAGTAGCAGTCATAGTAGTAGCAGTAGTAGTAGAACCAGAAGAAGTAGTAGCATAAGAAGTAGTAGTTGAAGTTGCAGTAGTAGAAGTAGTAGTAGTAGCAGTAGTTGTAGGAGTATTAATAGTAAAAATAATTATAGTAGTAATAGTGAAGGAGCAGTAGTAGTTGTATTAGTGGTAGAAGTAGCGGCAGTAGTAGTAGTGCGAGTTGTAGGAGTAGTAGTATTAGTGATTGTAGTAGGAACAATAGTAGTAGTAGGGAGTACTAATAACAGCAGCAGCAGGAGTAGTTGTTGTTGTAGGAGAAGTAGTAGTACTTATCGTTGTTGTAGGAGAAGTAGTAGCAATAGTTATAGTAGTAGTAGTACTAGTATTTATTATCATAGTAGTAATACTAGTTGTATCGGTAGTGGTAGCAATAGTAGTAGTAGCAGCCATAGTAGAAGTAATAGTAGTAGTAGCAATAGTAGTAGCAGTAGCAGTAGTTGTAATAGTAGTAGTGATACTAGTATAAGTAGTAGTAGTTATTGTAGTAGCTGTAGTAGTAGTAGTAGTACTAGCAAAACTAGTATTAGGAGTAGAAGCAGTAGTAGAACCAATATTAGTTGTAGCAGCAAAAGTCATAGTAGCAGCTATAGTAGCTATAGTAATATTAGTAGGAGAAGTAGTAGTAGCAGCAGCAGCAGCAGTGGTAATTATAGTAGCTGTAGTAGTAGTAATAGTAGGTGTAGTAGTAGCAATCATAATAACAGTAGCAGTAGTATTAGCAATAGTAGGAATAGTTGTAGTAGTGGCAGTTGTATTTGTAGTTGTAGTAGTCATAGTTGCAAAAGTTGCATCAATTGCTGTAATAGCTAGAGTAGTAGTAGTAGTAGTAGCAATAGTACCCATAGTAACAGTGGGAGAAGTAGTAGCGGTAATAGCTGAAGTAGCAATGGTAGTGTTAGCAGCTACAATAGTAGTAGTAGAAGTAGTACTTGTCACAGTAGTAGTAGTAATAGTAGCAGTAGCCATCATAGTAGCAGTAGATGTAGTAGCTATAGTAGTAGTAGTGGTGGTATTAGGAGTAGTAGTAGTAATAGAAGTAGTAGTAGTTGTAGTAGTAGCCGTAGTATTAGTATTAGTACTAGTAGTAATAGAGTAGTAGTAGTTATTGTTGTTGTTGTTGTCGTCGTAATAGTTATTGTTGAAGTAGTAGTAGTTGTTGTAGTTGTAGAAGCAGTGGAAGTAGTAATATTAGTAGTAGTAGTAGTAGCCATTGTAGCAGTTGTTGCAGTAGTAGCAATAATAGCAGTCATAGCAATAATAGCTGCAGCTGCAGCAACAGTAACAGTATTTTTAATAGTTGTTTTAGTTGTACTAGCTATTGTAGTTGTAGTAGTAGTAGAATTCATAGCAGTAGTAGTAGTAGCTATTGTAGTAGAAGTAGTAGTAGGAGGAGGAGAAGTAGTAGTAGTCATAGTAGAAGTAATAGTAGCATCAGTAATAGTAGAAGTGGAAGTAGGAGTTGTAGTAGCAGTATTAGTAGTTGGAATGGCAGTAGCACTTGTAGTAGTAGTAGTGGAAGTACTAGTACTTGCAGTCGCAGTAGTAGCTATTATAGCCATGGCAGTAGCAGTAGTAGTAGTAGGAGTAGGAGAAGGAGAAGCAGTAGCAGTAACAACAATTATATTAGTCATAGTACTAATAGTAGTAGTTGTAGTAGTCGCATTAGTAATTGCAGTAGGAGCAATTGTAGCAGTTCTTGTAGTTAGAGTTGTATTAGTTGTAGTAGTTGCTGTAGGAGTGCCAGTTGTAGCAGTAGTTGTAGGAGTATTAATAGTAGCAATAGAGGTAAGAGTATCGGTAGAAATAGTAGTGGTTGTAGTTGCAGTAGTAGCAGTAGTAGTGGTGGTGGTTGTAGCAGTAGGAGTAGGAGTAGTAGTTGGAGCATTATTAGTAGTTGTAGCAGCAGTAGCAGTCATAGTAGTAGCAGTTGTAGGAGTAGTAGTAGTAGTAGGACCAGTAGCAGCTGAAGTTGTAGTAGTAGAAGTAGTAGTAATAGCAGTAGTTGTAGGAGTATTATTAGTAAAAATAATTATAGTAGTAGTAGTGAAGGAGTAGTAGTAGTTGTATTAGTAGTTGAAGCAGCAGCAGTAATAGTAGAAGGAGTTGTAGGAGCAGTAGTATTAGTGATTGCAGTAGGAGCAGCAGTAGTAGTAGGTGTAGTAGTAGCAGCAGCAGTAGTTATTATTATTTTTGTTGTAGGAGTAGTAGTAGTAGTAGTAGTTATCATTGTTATAGGAGAAGTAGTGGCAATAGTTGTAGTAATAGTACTAGTATTTGTTGTCATAGAAGTAGTACTACTTGTATCAGTAGTGGTAATAGTAGTAGTAGTAATTATTGTAGTAGTAGCAGCAGTAGCCGTTAAAGCAGTGGTAGCAGCAGTAGTAGTAGTAATAGTAGTAGAAGTAGTAGCAGTTATTGTAGTACCCGTAGTAGTAGTAGTATTTGTAGTAGCAAAACTAGTAGTAGAAGTAGATGCAGTCGCAACACTAATATCCGTTGGAGTAGCAAAAGTCGTAGCAGCAGTTATCGTAGATATAGTAATAGTAGTAGCAGTAGTAGTAATAGCAGTAGCAGTAGCAGAAGTAGCGATAATTATAGCAGCTGTAGTAGCAGCAGTAGTAGCAATCACAATAGCAGCAGTAGTAGTAGTAGGTGTAGTAGCAGCAGTCACAATAACTGTAGCCGTAGTATTAGCAATAGTAGCAATAGTAGGAGTAGTAGCTGTAGTGGCCGTAGTATTTGTAGTTGTAGTAGTGGTAGTTGCACAAGTTGCATCGGCTGCTGTAGTAGCTGGAGTATTAGTAGTAGTAGTAGTAGCAATAGTTGCTATAGAAGTAGTGGGAGAAGTAGTAGAGGTAGTAGCTGAAGTAGCGATGGTAGTGTTAGCAGCAGTAGCAGTAGTAGTAGAAGTAGTACTTGTCATAGTAGTAGTAGTAGTCATATTAGTAGTAGATGTAGTAGTTGTAGTAGTCGTAGTAGTAGTAGTAGTATTAGGAGTAGTGCTAGTACTAGAAGAAGTAGTAGTTGTCGTAGTAGTAGTAGTTGCAGTAGTTGGAATAGTAGTAGTACCAGTAGTAGAAGTAGCAGTAGTAACAGAAGTAGTAGTAGCTATTGTTGTAGTAGTAGGAGTAGGCATAGTAGCAATAACTATAACAGTTGTAGCAGTAGTACTAAGAGCATTAGTAATAGCAGCAGCAGTAGTAGTACTAGAAGTAGTAGTTGTTGTAGTCATACTAGTTGTTGTTATAGTAGTAGTAGCAGTAGTAGCAGACGCAGTAGCAGTTGGAGTAGTAGTAGTTGTAGTAGTAGTAGTAGCAGCAGTAGTAGCAGTTGTAGTAGTAGATGTAGTCATAGTAGTAGGAGAAGTACAAGTAATAGTAGCAGTAGCAACAGTAGCATTAGTAGTTGAAGTAGTAGTAGTAGTAGCAGAAGTAGAAGTTGTAGTAGTAGTACTAGTTGTTACGATAATAGTAGTAGTAGTGGTAGTAGTAGTTATAGTATCTGGGTAGTAGTAGTTATTATTGTAGGAGAAGTGGTAGTAGTACTAGCTATTGTAGTACTAGTAGTAGTAGGAGGAGGAGGAGAAGCAGTAGTAGTAGCTGAAGCAGTAGTAGCATTAGTAGCAGTAGTAGCATTAGTAGTAGTAGTAGTGGTAGTAATAGCAGCAATAGCAGTAGTAGCAGTAACTAGAGGAGTGTTAGGAGTAGTAGCAGCAGTAGTAGTGGTATTAGTAGTAGTAGCAGCATTAGTGGCAGTAGTAGTTGCAGCATAGTAATAGTGGCAGTAGGAGTTGTGGAAGTAGTAGCAATAGTAGTAGGGGTAGTGTTAGTAGTAGCAGAACTAATAGTTGTAGAGGTAGTAGAAGTAGTTGCGGCCATAGCAGCAATAGCAGTAGTCATTTTAGTAATAGTACAGTAGTAGTAGCAATAGTAGGATTAGTAATAGTTGTTGTCAAAGTGGTGGTAGTAGCAGTCATCGTAATTGCATTAGTTGCAGCAGTAATAGTAGTAGAAGTAGTAGTAGTAGTAGCAATAAAGTAGTAGTCGCTATATTAGCAATAGCAATTGTAGTAGTGGTAGTAGTTGTCGTACTTGTAATAACGGTCGTGGCAGTAGCGGCAGCAGCAGTAGCGGTAGCGGTAGCACGAGTAGTAGCAATAGTAGTAGTAGTAGTAGTAGAAGAAGAAGTGGTAATAGCATTAATAGCAACATTGGCATTAGTTATAGCAGCAGCAGCAGTAGTAGTAGAAGTAGTAATAGCAGTAGTAGCAACATTGACATTAGTTGTAGCAATAGTAGTAGTAGTTGTTGTTATTATTATAGGAGAAGTGTAGTAGTAGTAGTTATCATTGTTGCAGGAGAAGTAATAGCAACAATTGTAGTAGTAGCACTAGTATTTGTTCTCGTAGTAGTAGTACTAGTTGTATTAGTAGTGGTAATAGTAGTAGTAGTTGTAGTAGTCATAGAAGTGGTAGCAGCAGCAGTAATAGTAGTAATAGTAGTAGAAGTAGTAGCCATAGTAGCAGCAGAAGTAGTAGAAGTAGCAGTAGTAGTAGGAGTAGTAGTAGCAGCAGTAGTAGTAGTAGTACTACCAAAACTAGTAGTAGGAGTAGAAGTAGTAGTAGCACTAGTATTTGTTGGAGCAGCAAAACTAGTAGTAGGAGTTATAGTAGTCGTAGTAATAGTAGTAGGAGAAGCAGTAGTAGTAGTAGTAGTAGTATTAGTAGTAGTAGTAGCAGGAGCAGTAGCAGTAGAAGTAGTAGTGGTAATTGTAGTAGCAGTATTAGTAGTAGTGTTAGTAGCAATAGTAGTTGGAGTAGTAGTATTTGTAGCTGTTGTAGCAATAGTAGCAGTAGTGGCAGTAGTATTTGTAGTTTTAGTTGTAGCAATTGCAGTAGTTGCATCGGATGCTATAGTTGCTAGAGTAGTAGTAGCAGCAGTAGTAGTAGGAATAGTAGCGGTAATAGCAGTGGGAGTTGTAATGGCAGTAGTAGCTGAAGTAGCACTTGTATTATTAGCAGCAGCAATAGTAGTTGTAGAAGTGGTACGTGTCGTAGTAGTTGTAGTAGTAGTGGAAGTGTCCGGAGTTGTAGTGGTAGAAGAAGAAGTAGTAGTTTTTGTAGTAGTAGTAGTTGCAGTTGTAGCAGTAGTAGTAGTACTAGTAGTAGTAGCAGTAGTAATAGAAATAGTAGTAGTAGTAGGAGTTGTAGTAGAGGCAGGAGTAGTAGCAGTAACTATAACAATAGTAGCAATAGTACTAGTAGCAATAGTAGTAGTGGAAGTAATAGTAGTAATAGAAGTAGAAGTAGTTGCAGTAGTAGTAGTTGTAGCAATAGTAGCTACAGCAGCAGTAGTCATAATTGTTGTATTAGTAGTAGTAGCAGTAGTAGCAGTAGCTGCAATAGTAGCAGAAGTAGGTATAGTAGTAGATGTAGTTGTAGTACTAGTAGTAATTGTAGTAGTAGTAGCCACAGTTGTCGCAGTCTGAGTAGTGGTAGCAAAAGTGGCAATAGCGGCCATAGTAGCTGTAGTAGTAGTAATAGAAGTCATGGCAGTAGTAGCAATATTTGTAGTAGTAGTAGTAGTAGTAGTAATAGTAGTAGAAGTAGTTGTAGTAATACTATGGTAGTAGTGGTAGTTGTAGCAGTAGTAGTAGCAGTAATAATAGTAGTAGAATATGTAGTAGTACTGGGAGTAGTAGTATTATCAGTAGTAGTAGTAGTAGCAGCAACAACATCAGTAGTAGTAGCATTAGTAGTAGTAGCAGTAGTAATTATTGTAGAAGTAGTAGTATTTGTTGCTGTATTTGTAGCACTAGTAGCAGCAGTATTTGCAGTAGTAGTAGTAGTAGTAGCAGTGGTAGAAGTAGCAGCTATAGTAATTGTAGTAGTTGTAACAGTAGTAGTATTTGTTGTAGCAATAGTAGCAATCATAGAAGTAGTTGTAGATGTAGTAGTAGTTGTAGTTGTAATTGCAGTAGTAGTAGCAACAGCTATAGCAGTCGAAGTAGTGTTAGTAGCAGTAGCAATAGTAGCCATAGTTGCAATAGTCGTAGTAGAAGTAGTAGTTGTAGTAGTGGTAGTAATAGTAGTGGAGGAAGTGGAAGTAGTAGTAGTAGAAGAAGTAATAGTAGCAAAAGTAGTAGTAATTGTTGTATTGTAGTAGTAGAAGTAGTAGGAGTAATACTCCTAGCAATAGTAGCAGTAGCAGCAGCTGTAGTATTCGGTGGAGTCGGAGTAGTGGTAGTGGCAGTGGTAGTAGCAATAGTAAAAGTTGTAGAGGAAGTTATAGTAGCAATAGCAGCCGTAGTAGGAGGAGGAGTAGTAGTACTAGTAGTTGTAATAGTAGTAGTAGTAGTTGTCATACTAGTGGTGGTGGTGGTGGTGGTGGTGGTAGTAGTAGTACTAGTAGTAGTAGTAATCGTGGTGGTAGTAATTATCATAGGAGTAGTAGCAGTAGTAGCATTCGAAGTTGGAGTGGTAGAAGTCGTAGCAATAACACTATTAGTAGCAGTTGTGGTAGTAGCAGTAATAGTATTAGTTGGAGTAGCAATAGTTGTAGTCAGAGTAGTAATAGTAGTAATAGTGGCAATATTAGTCGTAGTCGTCGTAGTAGTAGTAGTAGTAGTGGCAGCAATAACAACAACAGTAGTAGTAGTTGGAGAATTGGTAGTAGTAGTAGTTGTTGTTGTTGTTGTCGAAGAAGTTGTAATTGTAGTAGTTATTGTTGTTGTAGGAGAGGTAGTAGTAGTAGTAGCAGCAGCAGTAGTATTTGTTGTGGTGTTAGTAGCACTAATAGTAGCAATTGTTGTAATAGTGGCAGTAGCACTAGCAGTAGTCGTAGTTGTAGTAGTTATAGTAGCAGTAGTAGCAGTAGAAGCAACACTAACTATCATTGTAGTAGCAGTAGTAGTATTTGTTGTAGCAACTGTAGCAGTAGTAGTAGTAGTAGTAGTAGATGTAGTAGTAGTTGTAGCAGTTATTGTAGTAGTAGTTGTAGCAGTTGTAGCTGTCGAAGTAGAGGTAGCAGTAGTAGCAGTACTGGTCGTGGTAGCAGTAGTAGTACTATTAGTAGTAGTACTTGTAGTAGTAGTAGTAGTATTAGTTGGCGTAGCAGTAGTATTAGTAGCTATAGTAGTAGCAGTAGCGAAAGTAGTAGCCGAAGTGATAGTAGTGGTTGTAATAGTTGTAGCCATAGTGGTAATAGTAGTAGTAGTGGTAGTATTAGTAGTAGTACTTGTAATAGAAGTAGTAGGAGTTGTAGTAGCCGAAGTAGTGGTAGCAGTATTTGCAATAGTAGTAATATTAGTAGATGTAATAGTAGTAGCAATAGTAGTAGTAGTAGTAGTAGTCATAGCAGTAATACTAGTCATTGTAGTAGTAGTAGCCACAGCAATAGTGTTAGTTGGAGTAACAGTAGAAGGAGAAGTTTTAGTTGTTGCAATAGTAGTAGTATTAGTAGTAGCTGTTGCGGTAGTAGTGGTAGTGGTAGCAGCAGCGGCAGTAGTAGTAGTGGTAGTAGCAGTAGTATTTGTTGTTGTGTTTGTATCACTAGTACTAGCAGTAGTTGTAATAATAGTAATAGTAGTCATAGTATTAGTAGTAGTAATGGTAGAAGAAGCAGCCACAATAATTGTAGTAGTTGTAATAGTAGTGGTATTTGTTGTAGGAACAGTACCTGTAGTAGTAGTTGTTGTAGATGTAGTAGTAGTTGTAGTAGTAATTGTAGTAGCAGTAGCAGTAGCTGTAGCAGCCGAAGTAGTGTTAGCAGCTGTAGTAATAGCAGCCATAGTTGCAGTAGTCGTAGTACAAGCAGCAGTTGTAGTAGTAGTGGTAGTAATAGTAGTGGAGGAAGTGGAAGTAGTAGTAGTACTAGTAGTAGTAGTAGTAGTAGAAGAAGTAATAGTAGCAAAACTAGGAGTAATTGTTGTATTGTAGTAGTAGAAGTAGTAGGAGTAATACTCCTAGCAATAGTAGCAGTAGCAGCAGCAGTAGTATTCGGTGGAGTCAGAGTAGTGGTAGTGGCAGTGGTAGTAGCAATAGTAAAAGTTGTAGAGGAAGTTGTAGTAGTGGTAGTAGCAGTAGCAGCCATAGTAGGAGGAGTAGTTGTTGTTGTTGTAATAGTAGTAGTAATAGTAGTAGTAGTAGCAGTAATTGTCGTAGCAATAGTAGCAGTAGTATCATTCGAAGTAGGAGTGGTACAAGTCATAGAAGTAACACTATTAGGAGCTATTGTAGCAGTAGCAGCAATAGTATTAGTTGGAGTAGTAGTAGTAGTAATAGTAGTAGGAAAAGTAGTAATAGCGGCAATAGTAGTCGTAGCCATAGTTGTAGTAGTAGTAGTAGTGGTATCAGCAGTAGCAATAGTAGTAGTAGTTGCAGCATTAGTAGTAGTAGTATTAGTAGTAGCAGTGGTAGAAGAAGCAACCACAATAATTGTGGAAGTTGTAACGGTAGTGGTATTTGTTGTAACAACAGTAGCAGTGGTAGTAGTTGTTGTAGATGTAGTAGTAGTTGTAGTAGTAATTGCAGTTGCAGTAGCAACTGTAGTAGTCAAAGTAGTGTTACCAGCAGTAGCAATAGCAGCAATAGTTGCAATAGTAGTAGGAGAAGGAGCAGTTGTAGTAGTAGTAGTAATAGTAGTGGAGGGAGTGGAAGTAGTAGTAGAAGAAGTAATAGTAGCAAAAGTAGTAGTAATTGTTGTATTGTAGTAGTAGAAGTAGTAGGAGTAATACTCGTAGCAATAGTAGTAGTAGCAGTAGCAATAGTATTCGGTGGAGTCGGAGTAGTTGTAGTAGCAGTGGTAGTAGCAATAGTAAAAGTTGTAAAGGAAGTTGTAGTAGTGGTAGTAGCAGTAGTAGCCGTAGTAGGAGTAGTAGTAGTTGTTGTTGTAATAGTAGTAGTTGTTGTTGTTGTAGTAGTAATAGCAGTAGTAGCATTCAAAGAAGGAGTGGTAGAAGTTGTAGCAGTAACACTATTAGTAGAAGTTGTAGTAGTAGTAGCAGCAACAATAGTATTTGTTGGAGTAGTAGTAGTTGTAGTCAGAGTAGTAGTAGCAGTAGTGATAGTAGTAGGAAAAGTTGTAAGAGTGGTAGCAGTGGAAGTAGTAATGGCAGCAGCAGCAGCAACAGTAGTAGCAGTTGTAACATTTGTAGTAGTTGTAGCATTAGTAGTAGTAGTAGTAGTTGTTGTTGTTGTTGGAGAAGTTGTAGTTGTAGTAGTTATTGTTGTTATAGGAGAGATAGTGGTAGTAGTAGTAATAGTAGCAGCATTAGTATTTGTTGTTGTGTTAGTAGCACTAATAGTAGCAATAGTTGTAATAATAGTAGTATTAGTAGTAATCGTAGTAGTTGCAATAGTAGTAGTAGCAGTAGTAGCAACACTAACTGTCATAGTTGTCGCAATAGTAGTATTTGTTGTAGCAACAGTAGCAGTAGTAGCAGTAGTTGTAGATGTAGTAGTAGTTGTAGCAGTTATTGTAGCAGCAGTAGTAGCAGTTGTAGCTGTCGAAGTAGTGGTACTAGTAATAGTAGTAGCGGCCATGGTAGCAGTGGTAGTAGTACTATTAGTAGCAGTAGTCGTAGTAGCAGCAGTAGTATTAGTTAGCGTAGCAGTAGTAGTAGGTATAGTAGTAGCAGTAGTGAAAGTAGTAGACGAAGTAATATTAGGATTGTAATAGTTGTATCCTTAGGTGTGATAGTAGTAGTAGTGGTGGTACTAATAGTAGTACTTGTAGCAGCAGTAGTGGCCGTTGGAGCAGTCGAAGTAGTGGTAGCAGTATTTGCAATAGTAGTAATATTAGTAGATGTAATAGTAGTAGCAATAGTAGTAGTACTAGTAGTAGTCATAGCTGTAATACAATTCATTGTAGTAGTAGTAGCTGCAGCAGTAGTGTCGGTTGGAATAGCAGTAGTAGTAGTAGCAACAGTAGAAGGAGAAGTTTTAATTGTTGCAATTGTAGTAGTATTAGTAGTAGCTGTTGCAGTAGTAGTGGTAGTGGTAGCAGCAGCAGTAGCAGTAGTAGTGGTTGTAGCAATAGTAGCAACAACTGTAGAAGTAGTTGTAGTAGTTACGGCAACAGTGATAATATCAGTAGTGTACTAGCAGTAGTAGAAGTATTAGCAACAATAGTAGTAGTAGTAGCAGTAGTAGTAGAGGTAGGAGTTATTGTTGTAGCAGCAGTAGTAGTAGCCGTGGAAGTAGTTGCAATAGCAGTAGCAGCAGCAGCAGCAGCAGCAGTACTAGTAGTAGTAGTAGTAGTAGCAGTAGTAGTAGCTATTGTAGTAGCAATAGTGGAAGTAGTAGTGGAAGTAGTAGTGGTAGTAGTAGTTGTTATAGTAGCACTACTAGCAGTAATAGTAGCAACAGCATTAGTAGTAGTTGTAGTTGTCGTAGTAGTAGTAGCAGTATTAGTAATCGCAGTAGCATAACAGCAGCCGCAGCAGCAATAGTAATAGTAGTAGTAGTAAGAGTAGCAGAAGGAATAGTGGTAGTTGTTGTTGTTGTAGTAGTAGTAAGAGTAGTTGTAGTAGCAGCAGCAGTAGTAAAAGTAGTAGTAGTAGTAATAGTAGCAACAATAGTAATTCTCGTAGTAATAGGAGTAGGTGTTGGAGTAGGAGAAGCAGTACGAATAGTAGTTGTAGTAGTAGGAGTAGAAGTAGTAGTAGTAGTGGTAGTAGTAGTAACAGTAGTAGTAATAGTAGTAGGAGTAGCAGTAGTTACAGCAATAGTAGTAGAAGTAGTAGTAGTAGTAGGAGTACTTGCAATAGTTGTTGTTGTTGTAGTAGTTGGAGTGGTACTGGTAATAGTAGTAAAAGTAGTAATAGTACTAGTTGCAGTAGTAGTAGATGAAGTAGAAGTAGTAGTAATAGGAGGAGGAGGAGTAGCAGTAGTAGCAATAAAAGTAGTAGCAGTAGTAACAGTAATACTAGAAGAAGTAGTAGTAGTAGTCTTAGCAGTAGTACTAGTAGAAGTAGTGGTACTAGTGGTAGTACTATGAGTACTAGTATGAGTAGCAGATGTACTAGTAGTTCTAGTAGTAGTAGTAGCGGTAGTAGCAGTAATAGTAGTAATAGTAGTAATCGTACTAGTAGAAGTGCTAGAAGTAGTTGAAGTAGAAGTAGTAGTACTAGTAATATGAATAGTAGTAGTAGTAGTAGTCATATGAATAGCAGTAGTGGTAGTAGTAGCAGTAGCAGTAGTTGCAGTAATAGTAGTAGTAGTAGTAGTAATAGTAGTAGTTGTAGTTATAGTAGAAGTAGTAGTAGTTGTTGTTGTTGTAGTATAAGGAGCAGGAGTTGGTGTAGGACTAGTAGTTGCAGTAGTAGTCGTAGTAGTAGTAGTGTAGTAACAATAGAAGTAGTAGTCGCAGTAGAGGAAGTAGTTGAAGCACTACTTGCAGCAGTAGCAGCACTAGAAGTATTAGTAGTAGAAGTAGTAGTACTAATAATAGTAGTAGAAGTAGTAATAGTTGTTGTGGTAGAAGTAGTAGTAGTAGGAGCTGGAGTTGGAGTTGTAGTAGTCGTAGTAACAAGAGCAATTGCAATAGTAGTAGCATTTGTCAAAGTAGTAATAGCAGTAGCAGCTACAGTAGCATTAGCAGTAGTAGTAGCAGTAGTAACATTAATAGTTGTAGCCGTGGCAGAAGTAGCAATAGTAGTAGTTGTCATAGTAGTGGTAGCAGAAATAGTAGTTATGGAAGTAGGAGGAGGACTAGTAGCAGTAGTAGTAGTAGTTGTTGTAATTGTAGCGATAGTAGTTGTGGTAGTACTAATAGTAGTGCCAGTAGTTGTAGTAGTAATAGAAGTAGTAGCGGTACTAGTAGCATCTATAGGAGCAGTAGAAGTAGCTTTCAGAGTAGTCGTAGTAGTCGTAGCAGTAGTAGTAGTGAAAGTAATAGATGCAGTAGTAGTAGTAGTAGTTGAAGTAGTAGTAGTAGTAGTAGTAGTAGCAGCAGCAGCAGCAGCAGCAGAAGTAGTAGTAGTAGTAGTAGTAGTAGTAGTAGAAGTAGTAGTCATGGTAGTAGCAGCAGTAGTAGTCATTGTGATAGTAGGAGGAGTAGTAGTAGTTCTTGTTGTTGTTGTTGTTGCATTAGCAGCAGAAGTAGAAGTAGTGGTAACAGTAGTAGTAGCAATAGAAATAGCTGCAGTTATACTAGCAGCAATAGTAGTAGAAGCTGTAATTGTCGTTGGTGTAGTAGCATTTAAAGTAGTAGTAATATTTGTAGTAGAAGTAGGAGTAGTAGTACTATTAGTAGTAGCAGTAGTAGTACTAGAAGTAGTAGTTGTCGTAGCAGTAGTTGTATTAGTTGAAGTTATTGTAGTAGCACTAGTCGTAGTAGTAGTAGCAGTAGGAGAAGTTTTAGTAGTTGCAGTAATAGCAGCAGTAGTAGTAATAGTAGCAGTAGCAGTCGTACTAATAGTACTAGTAGTAATAGTAGTACTAGCAAAAATAGCAGTAGTAGTAGTAAGAGCAGTAGCAGCAATAGTAACTGTAGTAGTAGTAGTAATCGTGCCAGTAGTAGTACTAGTAGTAGTTCTAGTAGTAGTTATTGTTGTCGTAATGGGGGTAGTAGTAGTAGTTGTAGTAGTGCAACAACATTAGTAGTAGCAGTTGTTGTAGTAGTAGTAGTAGTTGTTGTTGTTGTAGTAGTAGTAGTAGTTGTTGTTGTTGTTGTTGTTGTTGTAGTAGTAGTAGTAGTAGTAGTAGTAGTAGCTGTAGTAGCAGTAGTAGCAGTAGTAGTAGCATTAGTAGTAGTAGTGGTAGTGGTGGTGGTGGTGGAAGAAGTTATTGTTGTTGCATTAGTAGTAGTAGTCGTAGTAGGAGTAGTAATAGTAGTGGCAGTGCGAGTAGTTGTAGTAGAAGTTGTTGTAGTAGTAATTGTATTATTTGTAGTAATTGTAGTAGTTGTTGGAGTAGTAGTAGAATTAGTAGCAGTAGTTACAGTATTAGTGTAGTAACTGTTGTGGTATTAGTGGTAGTAGAGGTAGTAGTAGAAGTAGTAGTTGTAGTAGTAGTAGTTGCAGTAGAATTAGTTGTAGTGGTAGTAGTAGTGGTGGTAGTAGTAGTACTTGTAGTAGTAGTAGTAGTAGCAGTAGCAGTAATAGATGTGGTGGTAATAAGAGGATTAGTTGTCGTAGTAGTAGTTGTTGTAACAATAGCAGCCGCAGTAGTTGTGGTAGTGGTAGCATTAGTTTTTATTGTTGTTGTTGTTGTTGTAGTAGTAGTAGTAGGAGGAGGAGGAGGAGGAGTAGTAGTAGTAGTAATGCTAGTAGTAGCAGAGAAGTAGTTGCAGAAGTAGTAGTAGTAATTGAAGTAGTAGTAGCAATAGTAGTAGTGGTGGTGGTGGTAGTAGTAGTAGTAGTAGTTGGGGAAGTTTTAGTAGTTGTTCTATTAGCAGCAGTAGTATTATTTATAGTAATAGTAGTAGTTGTAGGAGTAGTAGTAGTTGTTGTTGTAGTAGTATTAGTGTTGCGACAGTAGCAACAGTAATAGTAGTATAGGTAGTTATAGAAGTAGTAGTAGTAGTAGTAGCCGCAATAGTATTAGTTGTTGTTGTTGTTGTTGTAGTAGTAGTAGTAGTAGCTGTAGTAGTAATTGTGGTAGTAGCAGCAGAAGTAGTAGCTGTAGTAGTTGTTGTAGATGTAGGAGAAGCAGCAGCAGTTGTAGTAGTGGCAGTAGTAGTAGTAGTTGTTGTTGTAGTAGTTGTGGCAATAGTAGAAGCAGTAGCTGTAGTAGTAGTAGCAGGAGTAGTAGAGGTAGTAGTAGGAGTAGTAGTTGTTGTTGTAGCAGTAGTAGTGGGAGAAGTAGTTGCGATACTAGTAGTTGTATTAGTTAAAGCAGTACTTGTAGGAACACTAGTAGTAGTAATAGCAGCAAGAGTACTAGTTGTAGTAGTAGGAGAAGTTTTAGTAGTTATAGTAGTAGCGGTAGTAGTAGTAGTTGTTGTTGTAGTAGTACTTGGTGGAACAGTAGTAGTAATAGCTGTAATAGCTATTGCTGTAGTAGTTGTTGTAGTAGTAGTAGCATTTGTTGTTGTACTAGAAGTAGTTTTAGTAGCAGTAGGAGTAGTAGTAGCAGAAGAAGTAGTAATGGTAGCAGCAGTGGTTGTAATAGTAGGTGGAGTAGTAGTAGTAGTAGTAGAAGTAGTAGTAGCAGCAGCAGCAGCAGTTGTAGTAGAAGTTGTAGTATTAGTTGTACTGGTAGTTGTAGTAGTAGTAGTAGAAGAAGAAGTAGTAGTAGTAGTAGTACTAGTACTAGTGGTAAAAGTTGTTGTAGCTATAGCAGTAGTAGTAGTAGGAGTAGTAGGAGTAGTAGTTGCAGTAGAAGTATTATTTGTAGTAATAGTAGTAGTTGTCATATTAGTAGTTGTGGTAGTAGTATGTCGTAGTTGTATTTGAGGTAGTTATTTGTAGGAATGACAGTAGTAGTATTATTAATGGTAGTAGTTAAAGTATTAGTAGTTGTATTAATAGGAGTAGTCGTAGTAGTTATAGCAATTGTTGTAGTAGTAGAAGTACTAGTAGTAGGAGTAGTAGTAATAGCAGTCGTAGTAGTAATAGTAGTAGTAGTAGCAGTAGTAGCAGTTGTAGTAATAGTAGTAGTAGTAGTAGGAGTAGTAGCACTCATAGCAGAAGTAGTAATAGGAGTAATAGTAGTTGCTGCAGTAGTAGTCGAAGTAAAATTGTCGTAGTAATTATAGCGGAGGAAGCAGTAGTGGTAGCAGCAGTTGTAAAATCTAAAGTAGCAAAAGTAGTAGTAGTAGTTGAGTAAGAGTAACAATATTGGTAGTAGTCGTAGTAGTAGTAGTACTTGTAGTTGGATAAGTAGTATTAGTAGTAGTAGCAACAGCAGCAACAGTTGTGGTCGTAGTATTCATAGTACTTTTGATAGTAGAAGTGGTAGTAGGCATAACTGTAGTAGTAGCGGTAGGCAATTTCTACTACTGCTACTATTTCTACTATTTCGACAATTGCTAATACTAGTGATACTACTCCAGATACTGCTACTACTGCTACTAGTACTCCTGCAACAACTACAACTACTACTCCATCTCCTCCTACTATTGTTGTTGTTACCGCAATTACAACAACTACTACTGCTACCACTACTATGACTACGACTGCTACTACTACTATTGCTACTACTACTACTGCAACTACTATTGCTACTACTCTTACTACTGCGATTGCTGCAACTGCTTCAATTGCAATACTTACTACTACTACTACTATTGTTGCTACTATTGCTACTATTGCAACTGCTATAGCTACTATTGCTACTACTCTTGCTAATACTACCGCTACTACTACAACTTGTACTACAACTGCTACTACTACTACTACTACTACTATACCTACTACTACTGCTACTATTGCTGTTACTACTACAACTTCTACAACAACTACTCAGGTACTGCTATTATTACTAACAGTTTGACTACTGCTACTATTACTGCTACGAGGACTACCGCTACTGTTACTCTACTGCTACTACTGCTATTTACGCTACTACTGCTACTGTTGTCACTACCACTACTATGACCACTACAATTGCTGCTACTGCTGCTACTGCTATTACTACTACTGCTGCTGCTATTACTGCTATTACTACTACTACTGCTACTTCTACTCCTACTACTACTCCTCTGGCACCTATTCCTACTACCACTACGACTCGTACTACTACTACTACTACTACTACTACTACTACTGCTGCTGCTGCTACTACTGCAAATACTTTTGCTATTATAACTACTACTACTATTACTACAACCACTATTACTACAACGACAACAAGTATTACTACTATCACAATTACTACTATTATCATTTCTACTACTACTACTACTATTGGTATTGCTACTACCATAATAGCTGCTATTTCAGCTACAAATACTACTACTACTGCTACTATTGCTACTACTACTGCTACTTTTGCCCCTATTTGTACTACTAATATTGCTACTACTACTACCACGACTACTAATGCTACTTTTAGTACTATAACTTGTACAACTACTACTACTACTACTACAACTGCTACTACTACTACTTCTACTCCAAGAAATATAGCC
The DNA here is from genome assembly GCA_005019695.1 of Trichopus zeylanicus subsp. travancoricus. NCBI lineage: Eukaryota > Viridiplantae > Streptophyta > Magnoliopsida > Dioscoreales > Dioscoreaceae > Trichopus > Trichopus zeylanicus. The sequence goes on along the minus strand of RXID01021376.1, from coordinate 279,417 downwards.
ACTGCTATTGCTACTTCTACTACTACTCATGCTACTACTACTATTGCTTCTACTACAGGTGCTACTGCTTCTACTACTACTGATACTACTACTGTTGCTACTTTTGTTGCTGCTGCTACTAATATGGCTATTACTACTGAGACCGCTACTACTACAACTACTACTATGATTGTTTTTGTTGCAATTGTTGCTACTACTACTAACACTACTACTCCTCCTACTTCTCCTACTACTACTACTACTACTGCAGCTACTACTACTACTACTACTGCAGCTACTACTACTACTACTACTACTACTACTATTACTACTACAACTCCTGCTTCTACAACTACTATTGATACTACTACTAACTACTATTGCTACAACTATTGTTACTACTACTACTATTGGTACTACTGCTGCTACTGCTGCTCCTACTACTACTACTATTGCTCTTGCTACTACTCCAACTACTACTACTTCGACTGCTACTACTACTCCTCCTCCTTCTATAGCAGCTACTGCTCCTAATACTACAATTACTACAGCTACTACAGAAAGAACAAGGGCTACTGATACTACCGTTGCAACGACTACTACTGCTTTGCTGCTCCTACTAGTACTATTAGTACTGCTACTGCTACTGCTTATACTTTTACTACTACTCCTCGTAATACTACTAAAGTTGTTGTTGTTGTTGTTGTTGCTACTACTACTACTACTGCTGTTGTTGTTGTTATGGCTATCACTACTACTACTACTACGACTTCTCCTCCTAAAACTACTACTACTACTTCTACTAGTACTGGTACAACTTCTAGTACTACTACAACTACGGCTACAACTAACACAACAACTACTACAATTGCTACTATTGCTACTACTGCTATTACAATTAATGCAGCACCTAATGCTTGTACTACTACTTTTACTACTAGTACGACTAATACTACCCAAAAATTACAAGTAATGCTACTACCAGTACTACTACTATAACTACTACTACTAGTTCTACCACTGCTCGTACAATAACAACAACAACTTCTTCTTCTTCTACTATTGCTGCTACAACTACTGTTACAACTACAACTATTGCTACTGCTACAACAAGAACTACTAGTACTACTTCTACTACAACAATTACTGCTACTACTACTACTTCTTCTATTACTGCTGCAACTACTACTACTTTTGCTACTACTACTGCAACTACTATTATTACTACTTCTAGTACTACGACTACTTCTTTCACTCCAAATACTACTACTGCTACTCCGACAACTACTATTAATAATACTACTACTACTACCGCTACTACTGCAACAGCTGCAACTGCGACTACTACTACTACTACTAGTACAGCTACTACAACAACTACCGCTACTATTGCTGCTGCTACTACTACTCCATCTGCTACTACGACTACTAATACTGCTACTACTACTGCGTCTACTACTACTATTACTATTGTTACCACATCCTCTCCCACTACTACTTCTGCTACTACTACTACAACTACTACTAATATTATTCCCACTAATACCTTTGCTGCTACAATGACTACTGCTACTACTACTACTACTTCTACTTCCGCTACTACTATGACTACTGTGACTGATACTTCTACTATAGCAACTGCTACTACTACAACTCCTGCTACTACCACAATAACCACTACTATGCCTACTATTGTTGCAACTACTACTGCTGTTGCTACAACTACTGCTACTACTACTGCATCAATACTGCTGCTACTACCATCCCTACTACTACTACATCTACTACCACTACAGCTACTACTACTACTACTACTACCACTACTACTCGTACTACTATACCTACTACAACTACTACTAATATTACTTCTACAATAACTACTACTCAAACAGTTACGACTTCTACTTTTGAAACTACTTCTGCTACAACTACTCCTATTCCAACTACTAGTACTACTACTACCACTTTTACTATTACTACTATTGCTGCTACCGCTACTACTACTACTACTATTAGTACTACTCCTACTACTACTACTACTACTCGTGCTGCTGCTGCTACTACTACTACTACTACTACTGCTATCACTACTACAACTTCTACTACTGCTACTACTCCTGCAACTACAACTACTATTCCTACTAAAACTTTTGCTACTACTACTACTACAATAACTACTACTATTACAACAATAACAACAACTACTACTACGACTACTACTACTACTGCTACTGCTTCAACTACTACTGCTATTGCAAATACTTCAACTACAATTACTCCTATTCATGCTACTAATTTTACCACTACTACTATTGTTGTTGCTGCTGCTACTACGACTACTACTACTACTACTACTACTACTACTACTACTACTATTAATTGTATTATTACTACTACTATTACTACTACCACTATTACTAATCGAGTCACTACTACTATTGTGACTACTACTACTACTGCTACAGCTACTACCACTACTACTACCAGAACTACTACTACTGTTACTACTTATACTACTACAAGTACTACTATTAGTGCAAATACAACAATTATTACTATAACTACTGCGACTGCTAAAACCACTTCTACTACTACTACTATTACTTTTGCAGTTGCTGCTGCAGTTGCTACTCATTCTAATTCTGCTGCTACTACTACTACTACTGCTACTTCTATTACTACTACTGCGACTACAAGTACTCTTGCTACTCCTACCACTATGACTCCTACTACCACTATGACTACCTCTACTACCACTACTAATACTACTATTGCTGCTGCTACCACTACGGCTACCCCTACTTCGACTACTACTACTCCTACTACTACAATTTCAACTACTCATACTACTACTTTTCCTAGGACTAAAACCACTACTCCTACTGCTACTACGACTACTCCTACTACTATGACTATTACAACAACTACTACAATTACTACAAATTCTCCTACCAGAACTACTAATATGGCTACTACTACTACTCGTACTACTACTCTACTACTTCTACTACGACTACTACTAATACTACTATTACTACTACTAGTACTACTACTACTACCACCAACACCAATACTAAAATTATTTTCACAACAACAACAACTACTACTACTCCCACTACTACTACAACTACTACTACTCCAACTACTACAAATACTACGCTACTACTTCTACTACTACTATGACTACAACAACAATAACTACTACTACTACTGCAACTAATAGTACTACTACTACTACAACAACAACTACTACTACTACCACCACTACTACTATGGCTACTACTACTACTACGACTACTACAACTAGAACTCCCGCTACTACTACTACTATACTGACAACTACCACTACTACTACTAATGCCACTACTGTTGCTGCAACTACAACAACTACCACTACTACTGCTACTACTACTTTGAATGCTACTATTGCCACTAATACTAATACCACCACTATTACTAGTACTCCTACTACTACTACTACTATTGTTGTTGCTGCTACTACTACTACTACTTCTACTACTACTACTACTACTACTACTCCTCCTACTATTATTACTGCTACAGCCACTACTTCTCCTACTACTACTAGCATTACTACTACTACAACAACAACAACAACAACAACAACAACAACTTCTCCTACAACCACTGCTACTATGACTACTGCTACTGCTACTACTTCTTCTACTACTACTATTGCTACAACTGCTGCTGCTTTTACTGCTAATGCAACTAATACTTCTACTTTGACAATAACTACTACCACTACAAGTACTTCAACAGCTATTACTATAACTACTACTGCTACTAGTACTACTATGGCTAGTACTACTACTACTATGAGTACTTCTACATCTACTACTACTGCTACAATGGCTACTACTACTACTATTACTGCTATTACTACTACTACTACTACTACGACTACTATTGCACCAACTACTACTGCTGCTATTGCTACTCTTACTAGTATTACTTTTACTACTGCTACTTCTGCTACTACTACTACAACAACAACAACAACAACAACAACAAAAAAGTAGTAATATTGTTGCTACTACTACAACTATTACTACAACTACTACAACAATAACAACTATTACTGCTATTGATGTTGTTGTTGTTGTTTCTACTACTACTACTACTTTTGCTGCTACTTCTACAACTACTTCTACTACTGTCGCTACTACTTATACTATTACAACTTCACTGCTACTACTACTATTGCTATTACTACAACTACTACAACTACTAGTACTAGTACTAGTACTACTACTGCTACTACTACTACTATTACTACTATTACTACTTCTACTACTACTAATACTACTAAGGCTACTACTATGACTACTACTAGTACTACTACTACTATTAGTACTACTACTACTACTACTACTACCACTACTCCTAGTACTACTATTACTACAATTGCTACTTCTACTACTACCACTACTGGAACTAATACTTCTACTCTCCTGCTACTGGTAGAACTATTGCTTCTACTGCTACTACTACTACTCCTACGGCTACTTCCACTATGACAACTACTGTTACAACTGTTGCTAATGCAATTATTACTACTACGGTTGCTACTACTACTGCAGCTACTACTACAACTAGAAATTGTACAACTACTACTGATGCTGCTATTGCAACAACAACTGCTACTCATACTACTAATACTACTACCACTACAATTACTATTATTATTATTGTTACTACTACTACTACTCATCCTCCTCCTCCTCCTGCTTCTCCTACTGCTACGACTACTACTATCGCCACTGCTACTATTGCTACTTCTCCGGCTACTATAACTACAACTTCTACTACTGGTGCTACTTCTACTACTACTACTACTCCTATGCAACTAGTACAGCTACTACTTCTACTACCACTACTCCTACTATAATTGCTACTACTATGACTACTACTACTAATTCTAGTACTATAACTGCTTCCACCATTATTACTACTTTGACCACTACTACAACTTCTGCGACTACTAATACTTCTCCATCTACTACCACTACAGCTACTATTACTACTACTTTTGCAACTAAAGCAACTACTACTGCTGCTACAATTACTACTACATCTACTACTACTACTACTACTACTATAATTACTACTATGACTACTACTGCTACCACTACTACTAGTACTACTGCTTCTACGACTACTACTCCTAAAAATTTTAGTACTGCTGCTACAACTACTACGATTGCTTCTACTACTCCTATTGTTTCTACTGCTGCTATTCTACTACTACTACTACTACTATTACTACTACTACTACTACTTCTACCACTACTACTACTTCTACTATATTTGTTGCTGCTACTACTAACACTTCTACTACTCCAAATATAATAACAACTACTATTACTGCTACTACTACAACTACCACTACTACAACTAATACTTCTACTAATACTACATCTGCTATGACTATTACTATCAGTACTATTGCTACTACAATACCTACTACTACTACTGCTACTTCTATTGGTATTACTACTGCTACTACTGGTACAACTGCTACTACTTCTATCACTCCTCCTACTACTACTACTATAATTACTACCGCTAACACTACTACTACTACTACTGTGGCTACTATTACCACTCATACTTCTATTTAGAGCAGCAGTACTAGTTGTAGGAGTAGTACTAGTACTATTAGTGGTTGTAGTAGGTCTAGCAGTAGTAGTAGTAAGAGTGATAGTAGTAGTAGTCATAATAGTAGCAGCTGCAATAATAGTAACAGAAGTAGCAGTAGCAGTAGTAGTAATACTAGTAGTAGTAGTAGTAGTAGTAGTAGTAGTTATTGTTGTAGCAATGGTAGCATTAGTAATTGTAAAAGTAGTTGGAGGAGTAGTAGTAGTAGCTGTAAGAGTTATAGTAGTAATAGTAGTTATTGTTGTGATTGTAGCAGTAGTAGTAGCAGCAGTAAGTGTTGCAGTAGTTATAGTAAAAGTAGTAGTAGTAGTAATAGTAGTAGTAGGAGGAGGAGGAGGAGCAGCATTAGTAGCGGTAGTAGTAGTAAAAATAGTAGAAGCAGTAGCTGTAGCAGTAGTAGATGTAGTAGTAGGAGAAGTGTTAGTAGTACCAGTAGTAGTAGTAGCAGTAGTAGCAGTAGTTTGTGTTGTAGTACTAGTAGTAGTACTTGTTCTAGTTGTAGTAGTACTTCTACTAATACTAGTGGTAGTAGCATTAGCTATAGTAGCAGTAGTATAAGTAGTAGTAGTCGTACTAATAGTAGCAGTAGCTGTAGTAGTAGTAGTGGTGGTAGTAGTAGTAGTAGTAGTAGTAGTAGCAGCAGCAGCAGCAGGAGTAGTAGTAGTAGTAGTAGTAGTAGTAGTAGTAGTAGTAGTAGTAGTATTAGTAGTAGTAGTAGTAGTAGTAGTAGTAGTAGTCATAGCAGTAGCATTAGTAGCAATAAATGTGGTGGTAAGGGTTGGATTAGTTGTCATACTTGTTGTTGTTGTAAAAGTAGCTGCCACAGTAGTTGTGGTGGTAGTAGAATTAGTTTTTGTTGTTGTAGTAGTAGTAGGAGGAGGAGGAGCAGTAGTAGTAGTAATACCAATAGTAGCAGTAGAAGTAGTTGCATTAGTAGTAGTAGTACTAGTAGTTAAAGAAGTAGTAGTATCAATAATAGTAGTCGTAGTAGTGGTCGTAGTAGTAGTAGTGGTGGAAGCTTTAGTAATTGTACTATTAGCAGTAGTAGTATTATTTATAGTAATAGTAGTAGTTGTAGGAGGAGTAGTAGTAGTAGTAGTAGTTGTGATAGTAGTGTTGTGACAGTAGCAGTAGCAATAGTAGTATAGGTAGTTGTAGAAGTAGTACTTGTAGTAGTGGCTGCAGCAGCAGTAGTTGTAGTTGTTGTAGTAGTAGTAGCAGTAGTAGTAGCTGTAGTAGTAGTTGTCGTAGTAGAAGGAGAAGTAGTAGTTGTAGTAGTTGTTGGAGTTGTAGGAGAAGCAGCAGCAGTTATAGTTCTGGCAGGAGTAGTAGTTGTTGTTGTTATTGGTGCAGTAGTTGTGGCAGTAGTAGAAGTAGTAGCTGTAGTAGTAGTAGCAGGAGTAGTAGTGGTAGCAATAGGAGTAGTAGCTGTTATAGCAGTAGTAGTGGGAGAAGTAGTTGTAGTAGTAGTTGTTGTATTAGTTGAAGCAGTACTTGTAGCAACACTAGTAGTAGTAATAGTAGCAAGAGTACTAGTTGAAGTTGTAGGAGAAGCTTTAGTAGTTATAGTAGTAGCAGTTGTTGTTGTTGTTGCAGTACTTGGTGGAACAGTAGTAGCAGCAGTAGTAGTAGTAGCTGTAATAGCCATTACCGTAGTAGTAGTTGTAGTAGTAGTAGCATTTGTAGTAGTACTAGTAGTAGTTCTAGTAGCAGCAACAGCAGCAGCAGCAGTAGTAGTAGCAGAAGAAGTAGTAGTGGTAGCAGCAATGGTTGTAATACTAGGCGGAGGAGAAGTAGTAGTAGCATCAGCAGCAGTAGTAGTAGGTGTAGTAGTTGTACTAGTAGTTGCAGTAGTAGTATTATTTGTGGTAATAGTAGTAGTTGTAGGAGTAGTTGTAGTATTAGTAGTTGTGGTAGTAGTATAGTAACAGTAGCTGTCGTAGTTGTATTAGAGGTAGTAGTAGACGTAGTAGTTGTAGTAATGGTAGTAGTAGTAATAGTAGCAGTAGTAGTAGTAGTAATGGTAGTAGTTGAAGTATTAGTAGTAGTACTAGTAGGAGTAGTCGTAGTAGTTATAGCAATTGTTGTAGTAGTAGAAGAAGTAGTAGTAGGAGTAGTAATAGCAGCCGTAGTAGTAACAGTAGTAGTAGCAGTAGTAGCAGTTGTAGTAATAGGTGTAGTAGGAGTACGAGTAGTAGCACTCATAGCAATAGTAGTAATAGGAGTAATAGTAGTTGCAGTAGTAGTAGTCATAGTAAAAGTGCAGTAGTAATTGTAGCAGAGGAAGTAGTAGTAGTAGTAGTAGTTGTTGTTGTTGTAAAAGCTCAAGTAGCAAAAGTAGTAGTAGTAGTTGAGTAGCAGTAGCAATATTGTTAGTAGTCGTAGTAGTAGTAGTACTTGTAGTTGGAGAAGTAGTATTAGTAGTAGTAGTAACAACAGCAACAGTTGTAGTCATAGTATTTATAGTAGTTTTAATAGTAGAAGTGGTCGTAGGCGAAACTGTAGTAGTAGTAGTAGTAGTACTAAGAGTAGGAGCAACAGTAGCAGTGGTAGTAGTTGTTTTAGTAGGTGTAGCAGAAGTTGTAGCAATAGTAGTAGGAGCAGGAGTAGCAATTGTACTAGCAATAGTAGTAGGAGCAGGAGTAGCAGTTGTACTAGCAATAGTAGTAGTAGCAGTAGTAGTAGAGGTAATAGCAGTAGTTACAGCGGTAGTAGTAGCAGGCAAAGTAATATGAGTAGTAGTAGAATTTGTGGTAGTAGTAGTAGTGGTAGTAGTAGTAGTATAATATGTTGTAGTTGTAGTTGTAATTGTAGTAGGTGTAGCAATTGTAGTTGTAGTTGTACTAGTTGTAGTTGTAGTAAAAGTAGTAGTAGCAGTAGTAGTAGCAGCTGTAGCAGTTGCACTAAGACTAGTAGTAGTAATAGTAGTAGTCATTGTACGAGTAGTAGTATAAATAGCAATAGCAGCTACAATAGTAGGAGTCCTAGAAATTGTAGTAGCAACTGCAAGAATTGCAAGATTGGGAGTAGCTGTAGTAGGAGCAAGAGTAGGAATAGCTGTAGTAATAATAATAGTAGTTGTAGAAGTGGTAGTAGAAGTAGTACGAGTAGGAGAAGTGGTAGTAGTGGTAGGTGCAGGAATAGTAGTAGTAGCCCAAGTAGGAGTAGGAGGAGTAGTAGTAATTCGGCTGCTACTGCTACTACTACTATTACTGCTAGTACTACTGCTACTAGAACCACTGCTACTACTTCTACTACTACTGTTGCTACTGCTACTACTGCTACTTCCGCTACTACTACTATTGCTACAATTACGGCTACTACTGTTACTACTTCCACTACTATTGCATCTACCGCTATCACTTACACGGCTACCCGCACTATTGCTGCTTCTACTACTGCTGCTACTGCCACTACTATTACTTATACAACCGCTACTACTGCTACTATTGCAACTTCTACTACTACTATTTCTACTATTTCTACAATTGCTTATATTAGTGATACTACTACAGATACTACTACTACTGCTACTAGTACTCTTGCAGTTACAACAACTACTACTGCTACCACTACTGTGACTACTACTACTACTACTACTACTTCTTCTAGTACAACTGCTGCTGCTACTACTCTTACTACTGCGATTGCTACAACTGCTTCAATTGCAGCAGCTACTACTACTACTACTACTACTATTGTTGCTACTACAGCTACTATTGGAACTGCTATAGCTACTACTGCTACTATTCTTGCTAATACTACTTCTACTACTACAACTTGTACTATAACTGCTACTACTATTGCAACTACTGTTACTGCTACTACTATAGCTATTACTACTGCTACTACTATTGCTACTAGTGTTACTACCACTACTACAGCTACCACTGCTACTTCTACAACTTCTCCAACTACTCCTACTACTACTACTACTACTTCTATTACTACAACTACTACAACTAATACTACTACTACTTCTATTACTACAACTAAAAGTACTACTATAATACTACTATTACTAATACTACTGCTATTGATACTAATGGAATTACTACTACTACTACTACCACTAGGACTACTACTAATTCTGCTAGTACTCTTTCTACTTCTGCTATCTAGCCTACTACTACTACTGTTGTCACTACCACTACTACTACAACTACAATTACTGCTACTACTGCTGCTACTACTGCTATTACTACTACTACTGCTATTTCTACTACTACTACTCCTCTGGCACCTATTCCTACTACCACTCTGACTTGTACTACTACGACTACTACTGCAATTACTTTTGTTGTTATAACTACTACTTCTCTTTTTGATACTACTACTACTCCTCCTCCTATTACTACTACTACTGTTACTACAACTACTATTACTACAACAACAACAACTATTACTACAATCATAATTACTGCTACTACTACTACTACTACTACTACTACTACTACTACTACTACTACTACTACTACTACTACTACTACTACTACTACTACTGGTACTGCTACTACTACAATAGCGGCTACTTCAGCTACAACTACTACTACGACTACTACTATTGCTATAGCTACTACTGCTACTACTACTGCTACTTTTACTTCTATTTCTACTACTAATATTGCTACTACTGTTCCCACGACTACTAATGCTACGTTTAATAGTATAACTTCTACAACAACAACTACTACTACTACAATTTCTACAACTACTACTTCTACTCCAAGAAATATAGCCACCGCTGCTGCTACTGCTACTTCTACTAATACTCATGTTGCTACTACTATTGCTACTACTGCTGCTGCTGCTACTACTACTGATACTACTACTGTTCCTGCTCTTGTTGCTACTGCTACTAATATGACTATTACTACTATTACTACTGAGACTGCTACTACTACTACAACTGAGACTGCTACTACTACAACTACTACTACGGTTGCTTTTGTTGCACTTGCTGCTACTACTACTAATACTACTACTCCTTCTACTTCTCCTACTACTACTACTACTGCAGCTACTACTACTGCTACTACAACAACAACAACAACTACTACTACTACTACTACTACAACTTCTACTACTACTACTACTATTGCTACAACTATTGTTACTACTACTACTACTACTACTACTACTACTATTGCTACTACTACTACTGCTGCTGCTGCTACTACTCCTACTATTGCTCTTGCGACTACTCCAACTACTACTACTTCGACTGTTACTACTACTACTACTCCTTCTAAAGCAGCTACTGCTCCTAATACTACAATTACTATAGCTGCTATAGAATGAACAAGTGCTACTGATACTACTATTGCTACGACTACTACTGCTGCTACTACTACTACTAGTACTATTAGTATTGCTACTGCTACTCTTATACTATTACTACTACTCCTTCTAATACTACTACAGCTGTTGTTGTTGTTGTTGTTGCTACTACTACTACTACTGGTGTTGTTGTAGTTGTTGTGGCTATCACTATTACTACTACTACGACTTCTCCTCCTAAAACTACTGCTACTACTTCTGCTGGTTCTATACTATAACTACTTCTATTAGTACAGCTACGACTACTAATACTACTAGAACTGCGGCAATAGCTAAGACAACAACTAGTACAACTGCTACTATTGCTACTATTGCTATTTCTACTACTGCTATTACAACTAATGCAGCACCTAATGCTTCTACTACTACTTTTACTACTACTACGACCGATACTACCACTACAATTAGAAGTAATGCTGCTACTAGTACTACTACTAAAACTACTACTACTACTACTAGTACTACCACTGCTCATACAATAACAACTACTACTTCTTCTTCTACTACTATTGCTGCTGCAAGTACTGCTACAACTACAACTATTAGTATTGCTACTACAAGTACTACTAGTACTACTACTTCTACTACACCTATTGTTGCTACTACAACGACTGCTACTACTACTACTTCTTCTATTACTGTTGCAATAACTACTGCTTCTACTACTGCTATTACTACTTCCAGTACTATGACTACTTCTTTCGCTACTACTACTACTACTCCTCCTAATACTACTACTACTACTACGACAACTACTATTAATACTATTACTACTACTACTACTACTACAGCTACCGCTACTACTGCAATAGCTGCAACTGTGACTAATACTACTACTACAACTAGTACAGCTACTATAGTGACTACCGCAGCTATTGCTACTTTTACTACATCCTCTCCCCCTACTACAACTTTTGCTACTACTATTGCAACAATTACTAATATTATTGCCACTAATAGGTTTGCTGCTACAATGACTACTGCTGCTACTACTACTACTTCTACTTCCGCTACTACTATGACTACTTTGATTGATACTTCTACCATAGCAACTGCTACTACTACAACTCCTGCTACTACTACAATAACTACTACTACAATAACTACTACTACAACTACTACTGCTGTTGCTACAACTACAGCTACTACTAGTGCATCTAATGTTGTTGCTACTACCATCCCTACTACTACTCCATCTACTACCACCACTACTACTACTACTACGACTACTACCACTACTACTCGTACTACTGTACCTACTACAACTCCTGCTAATATTACTTCTACAACAACTACGACTCATACTGTTGTGACTACTACTACTGTTGAAACTACTTCTGCTACAACTACTCGTATTCCTACTACTAAATTTAGAATTACCACTTGTACTATTAATGCTTGTGCTGTTGCTGCTACTACTACTGCTACTACTACTACTACTTCTACTGCTACTACTCGTGCTGCTGCTACTACTACTACTACTACTACTACTACTACTACTACTACTACTACTACTACTACTATTACTACTATTACTACTTCTACCACTACTACTCGTGCTACTGCAACAACAATAACAACAACTACTACTACTACTACTACTCCTGGAACTAAAACTACTATTCCTACTACAATTTTTGCTAATACTACTACTATAATAACTACTACTACTCCAACAATAACAACAACTACGACCACGACTACTACTACTATTGCTGTTGCTGCTACTACTACAACTACTATTACTACTACTACTATTACTACTACCATTACTACTACTACTGCAATAATTACTAATATTATTGCCACTAATACATTTGCTATTATAATGACTAGTGCTATTGCTGCTACTATTTCTACTTCCGCTACTACTATGACTACTTTGACTGATACTTCTACCATAGCAATTGCTACTACTACAACTCTTGCTACTACTACAATAAATACTACTACAATTACTACTACTGCAACTACTACTGCTATTGCTACAACTACAACTACTACTACTGCATCTAATGGTGCTGCTACTACCATCCCTACTACTACTATATCTACTACCACTACTACTACTACGATGACGACTACTACCACTACTACTCGTACTACTGTACCTACTACAACTCCTGCTAATATCACTTCTACAACAACTACTACTCATACTGTTGTGACTACTACTACTATTGAAACTACTTTTGCTACAACTACTCCTATTCCTACTACTAAAACTACTATTACCACTCTTACTATTAGTACTACTACTGCTGCTGCTACTACTACTACTACTACTACTTCTACTACGACTACTCGTGCTGCTACTACTACTACTACTACGACTACTACTACTACTACTACTACTACTACTTCTACTACTACTACTCATGCTACTACTACTACTACTATTACTACTACTACTACTACTACTACTACTACTACTACTACTACTACTACTACTATTGCTACAACAGCAACTTCTACTACTACTACTACTACTTCTACTTCTGCTACTACTCCTACAACTACAACTACTATTCCTACTACAACTTTTGCTAATACTACTACAACAATAACAACTACTACTACAACAATAACAACAACTGCTACCATGACTACTACTACTACTACTACCACTACTACTACTACTACTACTACTACTACTACTACTACTACTAGTACTACTACTACTACTATTAGTACTACCACAACTACTACTCGAGCCACTACTACTATTGTGACTACTACTACTGCTACAGCTACTACCACTATTACTACCAAAACTACTACTACTGCTACTACTTCTACTACTACAAGTACTACTATTAGTACAAATACAACCACCATTACTACAACTACTGGGACTGCTAGAACCACCACCACTACTACTATTACTTCTGTTGTTATTGCTGCAGTTGCTACTCATCCTAATTCTACTACTACTACTACTACTTCAACTACTACTGCAACTACAAGTACTCTTGCAACACCTGCTACTATGACTCCAACTACCACTATGACTACCACTACTACCACTACTAATACCACTACTGCTGCAGCTACCACTACTGCTACCCATACTTCGACTACTACTACTCCTATTACTACTATTACAACTACTAATACTACTATTCCTCCCATGCCTCCTACCACAACTCCTACTGCTGCTGCTACTACTCCTACGATGACTATTACAACAACTACTACAATTACTACAAATTCTCCTACCACAACTACTAATACTACAGTTACTACTACTAGTGCTACTACTACTACTACCGCCAATAATACTACAACTATTTTCCCAACAACTACTGCTACTACTACTCCCACTACTACTACAACTGCTACTACTCCTACTATTACAAATACTACTACTACTACTTCTACTACTACTGCTACTACTACTACTACTACTATGACTACAACCACAACAACTGCTACTACTACTGCAACGAATAGTACTGCTACTACAACAATAACAACTACTGCTACTACTACCACTACTACTATAGCTACTACTACTACTATGACTACTACTACTACAACTCCTTCTACTACTACTACTATATTTACAACTAACACTACTACTACTAATACCACTACTGATGCTGCTACTACTACTACTACTACTCCTACAACTACGAACGCTGCTACTGCCACTAATACTAATACCACCTCTACTACTAGTACTCCTACTACTACTGCTGCTGCTACTGTTGCAGCTACTACTTCTATTGCTACTACTACTACTACACCTGCTACTATTATTGCTACTACCACTACTTCTCGTACTACTACTAGCACTACTACTACTACTACTACTACTACTACTACTACTACTATTACTACTAAAACTTCTCTTACAACCACAGCTACTATGACTACTACCACTGCTACTACTTCTTCGATTACTACTGCTGCTGTTGCTGTTCCTACCTATACTATTGCTACAACTGCTATTGCTCTTACTGCTAATGAAACAAATACTTCTACTTTGACAATAACTACCACCATTGCAAGTACTTCAACTGCTATTACTACAATTGCTTCTGCTCTTAGTACTACTATCGCTAGTACTACTACTACTATGAGTACTTCTACAATTGCTACTACTGCTACAATGGCTACTACTACTACTACTGCTACTACTACTACAGCTATTGCTACTACTACTACAACTACTATTGCTCCTACTACTGCTACTGCTATTGCTACTATTACTACTACTACTACAACTACTACAACAACAACAACAATTACTACTATTGATGTTGTTATTGCTGTTGCTACTACTACTACTACTACTTCTACTGTTGTTGCTGCTACATATACTACTACAACTTCACTGCTACTACTATTGCTAGTAAGACTACTATTATTACTATGACTACAACTACTACAATTACTACTACTAGTACTACTACTGCTACTGCTACTACTACTGAGGCTACTACTACTACTACTACAAGTAGTACTACTGCTACTGCGACTGCTACTGCTACTACAACTACTACTACTACTATTACTACAGCTACTACTACTAATACTACTAAGGCTACTACTACTACTACTACCACCACCACCACCACCACCACCACCACCACCACCACTACTACAACCGCTAGTTCTACTACTACCACTACCGAAACTAATACTTCTGCTACTCCTACAATTGCAACAACTATTGCTTCTCCTGTTGCTACTACTGCTCCTACGGCTATTGCTACTACAACAACTACTATTATAACTGCTGCTGCTACAATTACTGCTACTACTGTTCCTAGTACTATTGCAACTACTACTACAACTACAAATAGTACAACTACTGCTGCTACAACAACTCCTATTCCTGCTACTAATACTACTATTGTTACTATTACTATTACTACTACTACTACTACTACTACTACTACTACTACTAATATTACTACTACAATTCCTCCTCCTCCTACTGCTGTGGCTGCTGCTTCTCCTATTGCTATGACTACTACTATGGCCACTGCTACTATTGCTACTTCTTTGAATACTATAACTACAAATTCTACTACTGGTACTACTTCTACTACTACTATTTCTACTACCCCTACTCCTACTATAATTGCTACTACTATGAGTACTACTACTAATTCTAGTACTATAACTGCTTCCACCACTATTACTACTATGACCACTACCATGGCTTCTGCGACTACTAATACTTTTCCATCTACTACCACTGTTGCTACTATTATTACTCCTTTTACAACTAAAGCAACTACTACCACTGCTACAATTACTACTACATCTACTACTACTACTACAATGACTACCATGACTACTACTGCTACCACTACTACTAGTATTACTACTACTATGACTACTACTCCTAAAAATTTTAGTACTACTGCTACAACTACTACAATTGCTTCTACTGCTCCTATTGTTTCTACTGCTACTATTGCTACTACTACTACTACTTCTACCACTACTACTTCTACTATATTTGCTGCTGCTGCTACTACTACTATTACGCCTGCTACTACTAACACTTCTACTACTCCAAATATAATAACAACTACAATTACTGCTACTGCTACTACTACAACTACCACTACTGCAACGACTACTTCTACTAATACTATATCTGCTATGACTACTACTGTCACTACTATTGCTACTACGATACCTACTACTACTACTGTTACTTCTATTGGTACAACTACTCCTACTACTGCTATTACTCCTACTACTAATACTATAATTACTACTGTTAACACTGCTACTACTACTACTGTTGAGGCTACTATTACCACTCATACTTCTATTTAGAGTAGTAGTACTAGTTGTAGGAGTAGTACTAGTACTATTAGTGGCTGTAGTAGGTGTACCAGTAGTAGTAGTAAGAGTGATAGTAGTAGTTATCATAATAGTAGTAGTAGTAATAATAGTAATAGAAGTAGCAGAAGGAATAGTAGAGTACTACTACTAGTAGTAGCAGTAGTAGTAGTAGTTATTATTGTAGCAGTGGTGGTAGTAGTAGCAATAGTAGCAGTAGTAGCAATAGTAGCAGTAGCAGTTGTAGTAGTATCAAATGCAGCTATGGTAGTAGCTAAAGCAGTAGTAGCAGAAGCAGTTATACTTGTAGTAGTAGTAGTTGTTGTTGTAACAGAAGTGATAGTAGTAGTAGGCATTATTGTATAGGTAGTAGAAGTAGCAGTAGTAGCAGTTGTAGTAGTAATAGTAGTAGTAGCGCTAGAAGTAGCAGCAGCAATAGTAGTAGTAGTAGCAGTAGTGGTAGTAGTACTACAAGGCATAGTAGTAGCAGCAGCAGTAGTAGTGTTAGTAGCACTACTAGGTGTAGTAGTTTTGGAAGTAGTACTAGCAGTATTAGTAATTGTAAAAGTAGTTGGAGGAGTAGCAGTAGTAGCAGTAAAAGTTCTAGTAATAATAGTAGTAGTTGTTATTGTTATAGCAGTAGTAGTTGTAGTAGTAGAAGCTGTAAGTGTTGCCGTAGTAGTAGTAAAAGTAGTTGTAGTAGTAGTAGTAGTAGTAGTAGCATTAGTAGCAATAGCTGAAGTAAAAGTAGTAGAAGCAGTAGCAATAGCTATAGTAGTTGTAGTAGTAGGAGAAGCATTAGTAGTACCGGTAGCAGCAGTAGTAGTAGTAGCAGAAGTTGTTGTTATAGTACTAGTAGTAGTACTTGTAGTTGTTGTTGTAGTAGTAGTAGTAGTACTAGTGGTAGTAGAGTTAGCTGTCGTAGCCGTAGTATAAGAAGTAGTAGTCGTACTAATAGTAGTAGCAGCTATAGTAGTAGTAGTAGGGGCAGTACCATTTGTAGCAGTAGTGCTGGTTGTTGTTGTAGTAGAAGCAGTAGTAGCAGTAATCATAGTGGCAGTGGAAGAAGTAGTAGTAGCAGTAGGAGTAGTAGTAGATGTTGTAGTAGCAGTAGAATAGTACTGGGAGAAGTAGTAGTAGCAGCAGTAGCAGAAATAGTAGTAGTTACAGTAGTAGTAGTAGTTATAGCGGCAATAGTAGCAATAGTAGCAGTTGTAGTAGTAATACCAGTAGCTGTAGTGGCTGTAATAGCAGTAGTACAAGTAGCTGTGGCAACAGCAGCAACTATCGGAGTAGTTGTGGTAGTAGTAGGAGTAATAGTGATGTGGCAACAAGCGTGGCAGATGAGGAAAACACCGTTGCCTCTATTAAGAACTCCTTGAATCCATGAGGAAGAGAGAACATTCACTAAAGTAGAACTTTATTGAGAATAAAAGTTGTTCTATCGTCCATAGGGCTTATGGCCTTTTTATACGAATACCAGAAGTCGAAATTGAGTAAGTTTCTAGCTTCCCAAGTCCAAAACTGAATACAACTCAACTTGAACCCATTAATTGGGTTGGTAGAAGTTCTAAATAAGTTAACCTATGAAAATAAAATCCTAAATAAGGATTCATCCTTCCCAAGTCCTAAACTAAATAGGATTCAGCCCAAAATTAGTCTTGGGTTGGTGGAATCTGAGAAAAAGACCTAAGACATCATAATGAAGAGAATTTAAACATAGAAAGGTACTTAGTAAGGTAAATCCTATGTTTAAATAAAAAGAGTGAATAAAATCATTTGTCATGGCCCCTTAACTTCTGAATTAGCTTCTTTTGATATTTCTGAACTTCCTTTGAGTGTCCTACATCAATGTCCCCTTCTTGTAAAGAACTCATCCTCGAGTTATTCTGTCGTAACTTGCAGTCCTCAGGTGCATGGTAGTCAAACAAATCTTGAATATTAAAAGTGTTTGAGATTCTCAAATCCTTTGGGAGGTCAATGACATAGGCATTGTTATTTAACTTTCTTAGTATTTTTAGTGGCCCAATTTTCTTCTGTTTTAGTTTGTTGTAATTTCTAGCTGGAAATCATTCCTTCCTTAAGTGCACCATCACCAGATCTCCTTCTTAAAACTCTTTTGGATGCTTATGAATGACTGCTTTAATTTCAGATTTAGCATTGGATTCTTCTAATTTCTTCTTTACCTCAGTATGCACTTCAATAATTCTCTCCACCATATTGTCTACAACTATGCTTGTTCGGGCAACACCACTAAATCCAGCGGGTGCTTTGGGGTTCTTCCATTGACAATTTCAAATGGCAATTTTCCTGTGGACCTATTCTTGATGTTATTGAAAGTGAATTCAGCTTGTGCGAGTGCATAGTCCCACTGCTTTGATTTGTCTCTTGCAAGACACCGAATGATGTTTACAAGTGTTCGATACACCACTTCAATTTGTCCATCTATTTGTGGATGATAAGCCCTGCTAAATTATAGAGACGTATCAAATCACCTCCACAATGTCTTCTAAAAGTCACTCAGAAATTTTGTGTCACGATCAAAAGTGATAGTCCTTGGAACTCCAAGTAGCTTTATAATCTCCTGAAAGAATAGATTAGCCACCCTTGTTGCATCTGCTCTCTTCTTACATGGAATGAAGTGTGCCATCTTGGAAAATCTATCGACAATAACAAATACTGATTCTAAGCCTCATTGAGTCACGAGGAGGCCCAAAACAAAATTCATCGATAGATCCTCCCATGGGGCATTTGGCACAGGCAATGGCTTATAAAGGCCAGTGTTTTCAGAGCTTCATTTGGCTATTTGGTATACATAGCACCTTTTTACAAAGTGACCGACATCCCTCTTAAGTTGTGGCCAGTAGTAGCACTCTTCAACTAGTGCAATGCTCTTGTCATGCCCAAGATGTCCTGCTAGGCAACTGCTGTGGAACTCTTCCACCACCTTTTCTCTCAAGGAGCACCTTGGAATGTAAAGACGAGAACCCTTAAAGAGAAAGCCTTCATGGAGATATAAATCACTTCTTTGTCCTACTTGGCACCTTTTAAACTCTTCTTTAAAATCTTCATCTTCAGCATATAATTCCTTCAAATAATCAAACCCTTCAACTTCGTTGCTTATGGTTACCATCAAGGCTGCCCTGTGGCTTAAAGCATGTGCCACCTTATTTTTTTGTCCAGATTTGTGTTTCAAAACACAGGCGTATTGCTTATGTAGTAATACGAGAAGTAGTAGCAGTAGTAATAGTAGTAGTAGCAGTAGTAGTAGTAGTAGTAGTAGTTATAGCAGTTGTAGTGGTAGTTGTTGCAGCAACAGTAATAGTAGTAGTAGGAGTAGAAGTAGTACTAGTAGCAATAGTAATATTAGTAGTAATATTAGTAGTAGTAGTAGAAGGAGTGGAAGTCATGGTTAGAGTTGGAGTAGGTGTAGTAGTAGCAGCAGAAGTGGTAGTGGTAGTTGTTATAGTAGTAGCAGCAGAAGTAGGAGTAAGGGTAGGAGTAGGAGCAAGAGTAGGAGTTATAGAAGTGGTAGTGACAACTGCACTACAAATAATATTAGTAGTAGTAGTAGTAGTAGTAGAAGTAGTAGAAGTAGTAGTAGTAGTAGTAGAAGTAGTAGTAGTAGTAGAAGTAGTAGTTATAGTAGAAGTAGTAGCAGCAGTAATTGTTGTTGTTATTATAGCAGTTGTAGCAATGACAACAATGATAGTAAGAGGAGATGGAGTAGCAGTAGTTGTTGATGTCATTGTAGAAAAAGTAGTAGTAGTAGTAGTAGTATTTATAGTAGTATCACTACTATTAGCAATTGCAATAATAGTAGAATTAGTAGTAGTAGTAGTAGCAGCAGTAGTTGTGTAAGTAGCAGTAGCACCAACAGTAGTAATATTAGTAGTAGAAATAGTAGTAGTAGCAGTAGTAGTTGTTGTAGAAGTTATAGTATCGTCAGTAGCAGCTGTAGCAATTGTTACAGTACTAGTAGCAGCAATCGTAGCAATAGTAGTGGAAGCAGTAGCAGTAGTAGCCATACAAGTAGCAATAGTAGTAGTAGCAGCAATATCAGCAGTGGTTCAGTAGCAGTAGTTGTAGCAGTAGTAGTAGTAGTATTAGTAGTAGCAGTAGAATTACTACTACTACTCCTACTCCTACTTGTGCTACTACTACAACCATTCTTTCACCTACTACTACCATTTCTCCTACTCCTGCCACTACTACTCCCACACCTCCTACTACTACTATACTACCCCTAGTACCACAACTAATCCTACTGTTGTTATAGCCGCTATGACAACTTCAACTACTGCTACTACTGCTACTACCGTAGCTACCTGTACTGCTACTGCTACTATTGCCACAGCTACCTCTACTCCTACTATGACTACTAGTCTTACTACTACTACTACCACTACTACTACTGCTGCTACTACTACTACTACTGCCACCACCACCACCATATTTCTTCTACTACTACTTCAACTACTAATACTAATACAATTACAACTACTTCTATGACTAGGGCTACTGCCACTGCTACTGCTACAACTCCTACTGCTATTACTACTACTACTATTACTACAACTACTACTACCATTACTACTACCACTATTACTACGACAACTACTACTCCTAGTCCTACTTCTACTACTATTACGACGACTATGCCTACAACAACTACTACTACTCTTCCTCTTCCTCCTACTACTACTACAACTCCTACTACTGCTATTATAACTATTAATACTAAATTACTACTACTGCAACTATTGCTATTTTTACAACTACTACTACAACTACTACTACTACTAATACTACTAATACAACTACTGCTACTACTACTACCACCACCACCACCACCACTACTACTACAACTATTACTCAACTACAACTAGAACATCTATTAATACAATTACTACTACTACAGCTACTGCAACTATAACAACAACTCCTTCCTCTATTGATACCGCTACTAATACTAATATTACAACAACAACTACCACTACTATTAGTACAACAACAACAACTGCTGCTGCAGCTACTACTACTTCGACTACTACTCCTACTATTGCTACAAGTACTAGTAGTACTACAACTATTCCTGCTCCAACTCCTCCTACTACTACTTCTACTCCTACCACCACTACTAGCACTGCTACTACTACTACTCCAACTCCTATTAATACTACTACTCCTACTACCACTACTACCCCTACCCCAACAACTACTACTCCAATTATGACTACTACTACTACTGCTACTACTACTATAGCTCCTACTGCTACTTCTACCACTACTACTACTATTACCAATAATTCAACTACAACTATTCAAGCTACTACTCCCACTCCAACTCGTACAACAACAACAATAACTACTTCTACAACTAGTACTACTAATACTATTACAATAATGACTACTACTACTATTCATATAGATAGAGCTACTCCTACCTCTACAACAACTACTACTACAACTTGTAATCCTAATACTCTTACAACTACTACTACTACTACTATTGCTACTATAACTTTTCCTACTACTACTCCTCTTAACTCTCCTACTACTACATCTATTATGACTACTACAATAACTACCACTACTATAGCTACTACTATTCCTTCTACTGTTAGTACCGCTACTACTGCTACTACTACTAATGCAAATACTACTCCAACTCCTACTGCTACTATAGCTCTTACTACTTCTACGACTTCTGCCACTACTGCAACAATAACAACTACTGCTACTACTACTACTACAATGCCTACCAATATTAATATTGCTATAACAACAACAACAACAACAACTACTACTACTACTACTACTACTACTAATACTTCTGCTGATATTATTGCCACTACAGCCGATGCTACTACTACTACAACTTCTCCTACCACTGGTCTGACTCCTACTACCACTCCTGCTACTATTACTACTACTCCAAGTTTGACTACTACTACTAATACTCTAACTCCTTCTACTACTACTACTACTACTGCTGCTATGACTACTACTATTACTTCTACAACTTTTACTCTATCACCTGCTACTACTACCACTACTACCAATACTACTACTACTTCTAGTGATACTACTCCTCCTCCTCCTCCTCCTATTACTACTACTACTAATACCACTTTTACTTCTACTATGGCTACTACAATTACTACTAGCACTCATACTATTACTATTGCTATTGCTACGATTGGTTGTTCCAACTACTACTACTACTACTACTACTATTTCTACTACTGCTACTACTACTACTACAACTTCTACTTCTATTACTATGACCACTACTGCTACTACTACACCTACTACTACTACTTCTTCAAGTACTACTCCTACTAATACTACTACCACTACGGATATTAGTACTACTATAGCTGCTACTATTACTGCTTCTACTATTGCAATAACTGCTACTACTACAACAACAACTATTACTACTACTACTACTATTGTTGCTCCTACTACTGCTACTATTACCACTATAACTACTACTCCTACTACTCCTACTTCTATGACTACAACCACTAATATGACAACGACTCTAACTACTACTACTCCTACTCCTAATACTACTATGAGCACCACCCCTCCAACTACTACTACCCCTATTACTAATCTAATACTGAGTCCTACTCCTACTACTACAACTGCCACTACTACCATAACTACTACTACTACTATTACTACAACAACAACAACTACTACTACTATTGCTACTGCTACTACTGCTACTAATACTACTACTACTACAACTCCTCCTTCTACTACTATTCCTACCCCAACTCCAATGCTACTACTACTACTACAACTACAACACCTCCTACTACAACTACTCCCACACCAATTCCATTGCTACTACTATGACTACTACCATAGCTCCACTAATACTACTCCTACTACTACTACCCCTACTCCTACTACTCCAAATACTACTACTCCTACTACTAATACTCCTACTCCTACTCCTACTCCTACTACTCGTAATAATAATACTACTACAACTACTACTACTTTTACTACTGCTACCACTGCTACTAATACTAATACTATTACTATTACTAATACTACTTCTACTTCTACTTCTACTACTACTAGTCCTACTCCAAGTCTTGCTACTACTACTACTACTCTCACCCCTACTATGGCCATAACTACCCCTACTCCTACTACTGCAACTACAACTACTACTACATATACTACTCCAACTACCACTACTCCCACTATTACTACTCCTACTCCTATTACTACTAATGCTATGCCATGTACTACTACTACTACTATTAATACTAATGCTTCTATTATTGCTGCAACCACTACCACTACAAGTTCTATTGCTACGACTCCAACTCCTACTCTTGCCACTACTACTACTACTCCAACTCCTACTACTCCTACTACTGCTACTATTACTCATACTCCTACTTTTGCTACAACTACTGCTACTACTCCTACTCCTACTACTACGCCTACCACTACAACTCCTACTCCCACTCCTACTCCTACTCCTACTCCTACTACTATAGTAGCAGTAGTAGCATTAGTGATAGAAGTAGTAGCAGTGAAAGTAGTAGAAGTAGTAGTAGTTGTAAAGTAGTAGAAGTTGTAGTAGTTGGAGTTGTCTTAGCAAAAAAGGCAATAGTTATAGTAGGTTGTAGCAACAGCAATAGTAGTAGTAGTAGTAGTAGTAGTAGTAGCAGTGATAGAAGAAAAAGTAGTTGTAGTAGTGGTAGTAGTAGTAGTCATAGTTGTAGTAAGAGGAGTAGTAGTAGTAGTTATTGTAGTAGTAGTAGTAGTAGTATTAGTAATAGTAGTAGTAGAAGTAGTAGTGGAAGTAGTAGCGGTAGTAGCAAAAGGATTAGTGGAAGTAGTAGTAGTAGTAGTAGCAGTAGCAATAGTAGTAGTAGCAGAAGTAGTAGTTGCAGTAGCAGCAGAAGTAGCAAAATTTGTAGTTGTAGTTGTAATTATAGCGGCCATAGCAGCCATAGTAGCAATAGTAAAAATAGTAGGATATGTAGTAATAGCAACTATGGTAGCCATAGTGTTAGTAGAAGTAGTGGTAGTAGTAGCAGTCAAAGTAGTAGTAGTTGTAGTAGTTGTTGTAGTAGTTGTCATAGTAACAGTAGAAGTAGTAGTAGTAGTAGCATAAGTTGTAGCAGAAATTGTAATAGCAATAGTGGTAGCAGCAGTATTAGTAGTAGTCATAGTAGTAGCGGTAGTAGTAGCAGTAGTAGTCATTGTAGTAGTAGTAGTAGTAGTAGTCGTAGTAGTAGTAGTAGTAGTCATAGTAGAAGTAGTAGCAGTAGCACAGTAGCAAAGTAGCAATAGGAGTAATAGTAGTAGCAGTAGCAGTAGCAGTAATAGAAGTAGAAGTAGTTATAGCAGCAGAAGTAGTAGTTGTAGTTGTAATAGTTGTAGTAGCAACAACTATAGTAGTTATAGTAGCTGCAGTAGTAGTAATGGTAGTAGTAGTAGCAGAAGCCACAGTAGTAGTAGGAGGAGGAGGAGCACTAGTAGTACTAATAGTAGTAGTTGTAGCAGCAGCAACAACAGTAGCAAAAGTAGTAGCAACAGTAGTAGTAGCACTAGTAGTAGCTGAAGTAATAGTAGTAGTAGTTGTTGTTATTGTTGTTGTTGTAGTAGTATTAGTAGTAGTACTAGGAGAAGTAGCAGTAGTAGCAGTAGTTGTAGTAGTTGTAGAAGTTGTAGTTGCAGTAGTAGTTGAAGTACTGTAGTAGTAGCAACAGTAGCAACAGTAGCAATAGTAGCAGTAGCAACAGTAGCAATAGTAGCAGTAGTTGTACTAGTTATAGAAGTAGTAGTAGTAGAAGTAGCACTAGCAGCAATAGTAACTATAGGAGCAGCATAGTGGTAGCAGTAGTTGCAACAGCAGTAGTAGTAGCATTAGTAGTAGTACTAGTAGAAGAAGTAGCAGTAGTAGTCATAAAAATGGTAGTAATAGTAGCAGTAGAAGCAGTAGTAGTAGTAGTAGTAGTTATTATTGTTGCTGTTGTTATTGTAGTAGTAGTAGTAGTTGTAGCAGTAGTGGTAGCAATAGTAGTAACAAAAGTGATGGTGGTAGTAGTAGTAGTAATAGTTGTAGTAGTAGCAATAGTGTTAGTTATAGTGGTATTAGTTGTAGTAATAATATTTGTAGCAGAAGTAGGAGCACTAGTAGTATTAGTAGTAGTAGTAGTGGTAGTAGTTGTAGTAGGAGTAGTAGTAGTAGTGCTAGTTGTAGTAGTAGTAGTAGTAGTAGTAGTAGAGTAGTAGTAGTAGTGGTACTAGGAGTGATTGTAGTAAAAGTTGTAGCAGCGGTAGTAGCAGCAATAGTCATCGTCGTCGTCGTCGTCATAGTAGTAGTAGTAGTAGTAGTAGTACCTGCATTAGCATTAGTAGTAATAGAATTAGTGCCAGTAGTATTAGTTGTTGTAGTAGTAGTAGTACCTGTATTAGTAGTAGAGGCAGTACTAGTAGGAGTAGCAGTTGTAGTAGTAGAAGCTGAGGTCATAGCAGTCACAGTTGTAGTAGGATTATCATTAGTAAAAATAATAGTATTTATAGTAGAGCAATAGTAGTCACAGTAGTAGTGGGGTAATCGTAGTAATATTAGTAGCAGAGGTAGCAGTTGTATTTGTAGTAGTATTAAAAGAAGAAGTACTAGTAGTAGTAGTTGTTGTAGAGCGATAGTAGTAGCAATTGCAGTAGTCATAGGAGTCATATTACTAGCAATAGTAGCTGTTGCAATCGCAATAATAGTAGCATTAGCAGTAGTAGTAGTAGTAGAGGTAGTAGTAGCTGTTGTTACAGTGTCAGCAATAGCAGTAGTAGCAGCAATAGTAGTAGTAGTAGTAGAAGAAGTAGCCACTACAGGAGTAGTAGTTGTTGTTGTTGTAGTAGCAGTAATAATAGATGTAGTAGTAGAAGTGGTACTAGTAATAGTAGGGGAAGAAGTCATCGTAGTAGTAGTAGTATTAATTTTAATAGTAGTAGTAGTTGTTGTTGTAATAGAAGTAGCAGTCGTAGTAGCAGTAGCAGTAGTTATTATAGTGGTCGTAGTGGTGGTAGTGCTAGCGGCATTAGTACTAGTGCCAGCAGTCATAGCAGTGGTAGTTAGAGTAGGTGAAATAGTGGTAGAAACAATAGTGGTTGTCGTAGCACAAGGAATAGTAGTGGCAAGATAGTAGTACAAGTATTAGTAGTAGTAGTAGAAGTAGTAGTGGTAGTGGTAGGAGTAGCAGTAGTAGTAGAAGTTATGACAGCAATAAAGTAGTAACAACAGCAGTAGTAACTGCAGTAGTAGTTGTAGTAGTTGTTGTAGTAGCCGTAGTAGCAGCCGTAGTAGCAGTAGTAGAAGTAATAGCAAAAGCAATAGTACTAGCGTAGAAGCTGTAGTAGTAGCAGTAGTCGTGGAAGTACCGTTCTTCATTGTAGCGACAGTAGAAGTAGCAGTAATCGTAGTATTAGTAGTAGCAATTGTATCACCACAAGAAGTAGTACTAGGATAAGTAGTCGTTCCAGCAGTAGCAGTAGTAGTAGTAATAGTGGTAGCTACAGTAGCAGTAGTGGTAGTAGTAGTAGTGATAGCTGCAGTAGTAGTAGAAGTAGTAGTAGCAGTAGGAGTCGTAGTTGTAGTAGTTATAGTCATAGTTATAGCAGCAGCAGCAGTAGTAGCAGTAGTGGTAATAGTATTATTAGTAGTAGCAGTGGTGGTGGTAGCAGTAGCGGTGGTAGTAATAGTAGTAACAGAATTAGTAGTAGCCATCGTAGGTGTTGTAGTAGTAGTCGTAGTATTAGTAGCAGCAGCAGCATTAGTAGTAGTAGTAGTAGTGAAAGTAGTAGTAGTAGGAGAAGTAGCAGTAGTATTAGTAGCAATAGTAGTAGTAGCTGTAGTAGTTGTAGTAGTCGTGGTATTGGTAGTATTAGTAGTACTAGAAGCAGCAGCAGTAGTAGTAGTAGTAGTAGAAGTAGTAAAAGGAGAAGTTGTATTGGAAGCAGTAGCAGTAGTAGTTGTAGAAGGAGTATTAGCAATAGAAGTAGTATTAGTCACAGTAGTAGTAGCAGTAGAAGTCACGGCTGCAGTTATTTTTGTAGCAGAAATAATTGTAGTAGTAACAGAGATTCTAGTAGTACTAGTTGTTGTTGTTGTAGTAGTAGTAGTAGTAGTAACAGTAGTAGTTGTAGTAGATGTAGTAGTAGTAGTAATAGTTGCAAAAGTAGCAACAGTAGTGGTAGTAGTAGTATTAGTAGTAGTACTTGTAGAAGTGGTAGTAGTCGTAGTCTTAGTAGTAGTAGTAGCACTAGCAGTAGTAGTAGTGGTAGTAGTAGTAGCAGCAGTAGTAGCAGAAGTTGTTAAAGGAGATGCTGCATTTGAAGCTATAACAGTAGTCATTGAAGTAGTAGTAGTAGTAGTAGTAGTAGTAGTAGTAGTAGTAGTAGAAGTCGCTGTTGCAGTTGTTGTAGTAGAAGAAGTAGTAGTAGTAGTTGTTGTTGTTATAGTAGCAGTAGTAATAGTAATAATAGTAATAGTAGTAGTTGTAGCAGTAGTTGTAGTAGTAGTAGTTACAATAATTGCAAAACTAGTGGTAGTAGTAGTAGTAGTAGTAGTAATAGTAGTAGTAGTAGCAGTAGCAGCAGTAGCAGTAGTAGTAGTAGAAACAACCATAGTAGTTGTAGAAGTAGTAGTTGTGGTGGTAGCAGTAGGAGTAGTAGTGGGTGTAGTACTAATAGCTACAAAAAAAGCCGTTGTAGTAGTGGAAGTAGTAGTAGTAGCATTAGTAGTAGCAGTTGTATTTCTAGTAGTAATGGAAGTTGGTGTAGTAGTAGTAGTAGCAGGTGTTCCAGTAGTAGGAATAGGAGAATTAGTAGTATAGACAGTAGCAATAGTAATAGCAGCAACCGTAGTAGTGGTAGCAGTACCAACAGAGGTAGTGGTAGTTGTAGTAGTAGTGGTAGTAGTAGCAGAAGTAGGAACAATAGTACTAGTTGTAGTAGTTGTTGTTATAGTAGTAGCTGTAGCAGTAGCAGTAGTTGTAGTAGAAGTAGTACTAGTAGGAGAAGTAGTACAGTTGTAGAAATAGTAGTCGTAGTAGTAGTCGCAGTAGTAGTAGTAATAGTAGTAGTAGTAGTAGCACTAGAAGTAGTAACAGTAGAAGAAGTAGTAGTTGTTGTTGTAGTAGTTGCTGTAGTAGTAGTCATAGTAGTAGTAATAGTAGTAGCAGCCATAGTAGTAGTAGTAGTAGTTGCAGTAGTAGTAGTAGTAGTAGAAGAGGTAATAGCAATAGTAGTAGGTGCAGTATTAGTATTTCTAGTAGAAGTAGTAGCAGGAGTATTAGTAGTAGTAGTAGTAGAAGAAGAAGGAATAGAAGCTGTCATTGCACTTGTAGATGTAGGAGTGGTAGTAATTGTAGGAGCTGTAGTAGCAGTAATAGGAATAGTAGTCGGAGTAGTAGAAGTATAAGTTGTTGTAGTAGTAGTAGAAGTGGGATTATCGGTAGTAGTAGTAGTGGTTGTAGTAGTAGTTGTTGTTGTAGTAGCGATAATCGCAGTAATAGTTGCAGCAGCAGCAGCAGCAGCAACAGTAGTAGTTTGAGTAGTATATTATTAGTAGTAGTAGTAGTAACAGTCATAGTAGGATTAGTAGCAGTTATAGAAGGAGCAGTAGCTATAGTAGTAGGTGTTGCAGTTGCAGTAGTAGAAGTGGTAGTAGAGGCAGTAGTAGTAGGAGTATCATTAGTAAAAATAATAGTACATGTAGCAAAAGTAGTAGGAGCAGTAGCAGTAGTAGTAAAAGTTGCTGCTGCAGTAGTTGTAGTTGTATAGCAGTAGTAATAGTCGTTGAAGTAGCAATAGTTGTAGTAGAAGTAGTAGTAGTAGGAGAAGTAGTTGTAGTA
>RXID01021376.1:107645-249369 GCA_005019695.1 Trichopus zeylanicus subsp. travancoricus | reverse complement strand
CAGTAGTAGCAGACATAGTAGTAGTTGTCACTGTTATTGTAGCAGTAGTCGTAGTATGAGTAGTAGTATTGGTAGCAGCTATAGTAGTAGTAGAAGTAGTTGTATCAATAGTAACATAAGTAGTAATAGCAATAGTAGTAGGGGCTGTATTAGTAGTAGCAGTAGTAGGAGTAGCCGTAAGAGTAGTAGTAGTAGTAGTAGAAGCAGTTATGGCACTAATAGATGCAGGAGTAGCAGTAATAGTAGGAGCAATAGTTGCCATAGTAGGAGTACCAGTAGCAGTGGTAGAAATATAAGTAGTTGTAGAAGCAGTAGTAGTGGGATTATCAGTAATAGCAGCAGCGGTTGTTGTAGTAGTAGTAGTTGGAGGAGTTGCAGTAGTAGTAGTAGCAGTAGTAGTAGTAATAGCAGCGGTAG
The DNA here is from genome assembly GCA_005019695.1 of Trichopus zeylanicus subsp. travancoricus. NCBI lineage: Eukaryota > Viridiplantae > Streptophyta > Magnoliopsida > Dioscoreales > Dioscoreaceae > Trichopus > Trichopus zeylanicus. The sequence continues at coordinate 248,952 of RXID01021376.1, read as the reverse complement.
TTGTAGGAGTAGTAGTTGTTATTGTAGTAGTAGTTGGAGTAGTATTAGTAGTAGTAGGAAGCAGTCATAATTGGAGTAGCAGTAGTAGAAGGAGCAGTAGCAGTAGTAGTTAGAGTAGCAGTTGCAGTTGCAATTGTAGACATGGTAGTAGAAGCAGTAGTAGTAGGAGTATCATTAGTAAAAATAATAGTAGTTGTAGCAGTAGTAGCAGAAGTAGTTGCTGTGATAGTAGGCGTAGGAGTAGAGCAAATAGTAGCAATAGTTAGAGTAGTAGGAGCAATAGTGGTAGTAGTAGTAGTAGTAGCAATAGTTGTAGCAGTATTAGTTGTAGTTGTATTAGGAGCAGCAGTAGTAGTATTAGTAGTGGTTGCCGTAGAGTTATTATCATTGCAATTGTAGCAGTGGTAGCAGCAGCGGTAGTAGCAATTGTAATGGTAGCAATAGTCGTAGAAGTAGGAGAAGTAGTGGTAGTTGTAGTAGTAGCAGTAGCAACAGTAGAAGTAGTTACAGTAAGAGTAAAAGTAGTAGTAGCAAAAATAATAGGAGTAGTAGTAGTAGTAGTAGTGATAGGAGTAGACGTAAGAGTAGTAGTTGTAATTGTATTGGAAGTAGTAGTAGTAGGACTAGTAGTAGTAATAGTAATAGCAATAGCAATAGTAGTCGTAGTAGTGGTAGCAAAAGCAACAACAATAGTATTAGTAGAATTAGTAGTAGCTGTAGTAACAGTAGCAACAGTAATTGTTGCAGTGGTACTTAGAGATGTAGTAGTTGTATTATTTGTTGTAGTTGAAGTAGCAGTAGTAGTACCAGCAGTTGTAGTAGCTGTAGTTATAGTACTACTAGTAGCATTGGTAATAGTACCATTAGTAGTAGTAGTAGAACTAGTTGGAGGAGTAGTAACAATAATAGTAGTAGGAGTAGTATTAGTAGCAGCAGTAGCAGTAGTAGCAATAATAGTAGTAGTAGTAGTTATAGTAGTAGTAGCAGTAGTAACAGTTGCAGTAGTAGTAGTAGTAGTAGCAGTAACAACATTTGTGATAATAATAGTAGTAGTTGTTGTCGTTGTAGCAATAATAGCAGTAGTAGCAGTTATAGTAGTAGTGGTCATAGCGGTGGTAGTAGTAGTAGTAGTAGAAGTTATTGTGGAAGTAGTAGTAGTAGTAGTAGTAGCAATAGTAGTAGTAGTAGTAGTAGCAGCAGCAGCAGTAGTAGAAGTAATAGTATTAGTACTAGTAGTAGCAGTAGTTGTAGTAGTAGGAGTAATAATTATAGCAGCAGTAGTAGTAGAAGTAGCAGTAGTAATAGTAGTAGTTGTAGTAGTTGTAGTAGTATTATTAGTACTTGTAGTAGTAGTAGTAGTAGAAGATGCAGTAGTATTAACAAGAGTAGTAGTAGTAGCAGTAATAGTTGTAGTACTATAGCTAGTAGTAGCAGTGATAGTGGTAGCAGTAGTAATATTAGTAGGAGTAGCAGTAGTAGTAGTAACAGAAGTAGCAATATTGGTAATAGTAGTGGGAGAAGTATTAGTAGTAGTAGCAGTAGTAGTAGTCGTAGAAGAAGTAGTGTAGCAGTAGTAGTAGTACTAGTAGTAGGGGTAGTCGTAGTAATAGTAGCAGTTTGAGTACTAGTTGTTGTTTTTGTTGTTGTTGTTGTTGTAGTAGTAGTAGTAGCAGTATTAGTGGTAGTAGTAACAGGAGTAGTAGGTGTAATATTAGTAGTAGTAGCAATAGCGGTACTAGTCATAGTAGCAGTAGCAGCAGCAGCAGTAGTAGTAGTAGCACTAGTAGTAGTCGTAGTAGGGGTATTAGTTGTAGTAGCATCAGTTTTACTAGTAGCCGTAGTAGTAGCAGTTGTAGTATTCATAATAGTAGAAGTAGCAAGAGAAGAAGTAGTCGTGATAATAATTGTAATAGTAGTAGTAGTAGCAGTAATGTAGTTGTAGTAGTATTAATAATAGTAATAGTAGCAGAAGGAATAGTAGTAGTAATAGTTGTACTAGTGGTAGTAGTTGTTGTAGTAGTAGTAGGAGGAGGACGAGTAGGAGTCATGGTATGAATTAGTGTACGTGGAGTAGTAGTAGGTGTAGTGTTAGGAGTTGCAGTAGCCGTAGTAGTAGCAGCAGCAGTAGTGCAGTAGTAGTCGCAGCAATTGTAGTGGTTGTAGCTTTGGTAGTTGCAACAACAGTCGTAGTAGCAGTTGCAGCTATAGCAGTAATAGTTGCAGTAGTAATAGCTGTCGTAGCAGTAAATTTAGTACTAGTAATTATAGTAGCAGTAGTATTAGCGGTAGTAGCATTAGCAGCAGTAGCTGTCATAATAGTAGCAGTTGCAACAGTAGTAGCAATAGTAGTAGTTGAAGTAGCAGTAGTCATAGTATTTGTAGTAGTAGGAGTACTATTAGTATTACTAGTAGTAGTATTAGTAATAATAGTACTATAGTAGTAGTATTAGTTGTAATAGTATTCATAGTAGCAGAAGTCGTAGTTGTAGTAGTAGGAGGAGGAGGAGTAGTAGTAGTGGGAGTAGTGGTAGTAGGAGTAGAAGTAGCAGTAGTAGCAGCAGTTGTAGTAGTGGTTGTAGTAGTAGTGGGAGTCGTAGCAGTAGCAGTAGCAGTAGTCCCAGTAGTAGCAGTAGTGTTAGTAGTGCTATTAGTACCAGTAGTAGTAACAGTAGTAGTAGTAGTAGGAGAAGCAGCAGAAATAGTTGCAGTAGTAATAGTAATAGTAATTGTAGTAGCAGCAGTAATAGTAGTAGTAGTAGAAGATGTTGTAGTAGTCATAGTAGCAATAGTAGCAGTCATAGTAGAAGTAGTAGCAACACCAATAGAAGGAGTAGTAGTAGTCGAAGTAGTAGCAGTTGCAGCTGTTGTAGCAAGTAGCAGTAGCAGTAGTAGTTGTAGTAGTTGTAGTAGGAGCAGTAGTTGCTATTGTAGTACTAGTAGTATTAGGAGTTGAAGTACTAGTTGCAGTAGAGGTAATTGGAGTAGTAGTAATAGTAGTAGTAGTAGTTGCAACGGTAGTAGAACTAGCAGTAGTAGCGGTAGTAGCAATAGCAGTAGTAGTGGCAACTGTAGTAATAGAATTAGTAGTAGCAGTAGTAGTAGCAAAAGTAGAAGCAACAGTAGCATAGTAGAAGTTGTAGTAGTAGGAGTTGCAGTAGCAGTAGTAGAAGTAGTAGTAGAAGGAGAAGTAATTGTTGCTGTTATTGTTGGAGAAGTGGAAGTAGTAGTAGTATTAGTAGTAGTTCTAGTAGTGGAAGTAGTTGTAAAAGTAGATGTAGTAGTAGTAGTTGCAGGAGCAGTAGAAAGAGTAGTATAAGCTATAGGAGTAATATTAGTAGTGGCAAAAGCAATATTTATAGTAGTGGCAGTAGTAGTAGTAGTAGTATTCGTAGTAGCAGTAGTAGTAGTAGCAGCAGCAGCAATCGTAGCAGTCGAAGTACTAGTGTAGTAGCAATAGTAGCAGTAGGATTAGTAGTAGTAGTATTAGAAATAGTAGTAGTATTATTAGCAACAATAGCAATAACAACATTAGTAGTAGTAGTAGTAGTAGTGGTAGTAGGAGTAGTAGTGGCAGTACTAGTAGCCGTAGTAGTAGTAGTAGTAGTAGTAGTAGTAGTAGTAGTAGTAAAAGTCATAGTATTAGCAGTAGTACTAGTACCAGTAAATGTCATAGTAGTAGTAGTAGTCATTATAGTAGTGGTACTAGTAGTAACAATTGTTGTAAAAGTAGTTGTAGTAGTAGTATTAGTAGTTGCAGTAGCATTAGAAGCATTAGTAGAAGCAGTAGTAGTAATAGTAGTAGTAGCAGAAGCAATATTTGCAGTAGTGGCAGCAGTAGTAGTAATAGTATTAGTAGTAGCGGCAATAGTAGTAGTAGCAGTAGTGGCAGCAATAGTAGTAGTAGCAATAGTAGTAGTAGTCGAAGGAGTAGCATTGTAGTAGCAGTAGTAGTAGTAGCATTAGTAGTAGTAGTAAGCGAAATAGTAGCAGTATTAGTAGCAACAAAAACAACAACAACATTAGTAGTAGTAGTAGTTGTGGCAACAACGACAACCATAGTAGTAGTATTAGTGGCCACAGTAGTCGTAGTAGTAGTAGTACTAGTAGTAGTAGTAGTACCAGTAGTAGCAGCAACTGTTGCAATAGTAGTAGGAGTTATAGCAGTACTAATAGCAGAAGTAGTTGAAGTAGTAGTAATATTGGTGGTAGTGAGAGTAGTAGCAATAGAACTTGTAGTAGTTGTAGTTGTAGCAGTGGCAGCAGTAGTAGTAGAATTAGTAGAAGTAGTAGGAGTAGTAATAGTAGTAGTAGAAGTAATCAGAGTAGTTGTAGCAGTCGCAAGAGTTGTAGTAGTAGCAGCAATAGGAGAAGTAGTAGGAGTCGTTCTATTAGTAGCAGCAGCAGCAACAGTACCCGCAACAGAAGTAGAAGTTGTAGTAGTATTAGTAGTAGCAGCAGAACTAGTAGTAGTAAAAGTCATAATAGTAGCAGTAGTAGTCATAGTAGTAGTGCTTGTAGTAGTAGTTGTAGTAGTGGTAGCAATATTTGCTATAGCAGTAGATGCATTAGTAGAAGCATTAGTAGTAATAGTAGTAGTAGCAGAAGCAATATTTGCAGTAGTGGCAGTAGTAGTAGTAATATTATTAGCAGTGGCGGCAGTAGCAGCAGCAGTAGTAGTAGCAGTCGATGGAGTAGCAGTGTAGTAGCAGTAGTAGCAGCAGCATTAGTAGTAGAAGTAGGAGAAATAGTAGTAGTATTAGTAGCAACAAAAACAATAATAGCATTAGTAATAGGAATAGTAGTAGCAGCAACAACAATAGTAGTAGTAGGAGTAGTAGTAGCAGTTGTAATACTAGGAGGAGTAGCAATACCAGTAATAGTAGCAGTAGCAGCAGTAGTATAGTATTACTAGTAGCAGTAGTAGCAGGAGCAGTAGTAACAGTTGTAGTAGCAAGAGTCGTAGCAGTAGAACTAGTGGTCGTAGTACTAGCAATAGTAGTAGCAGTAGTAATTGTAGTAGTAGTAGTAACAATAGTCGTAGCAGCAGCAATAGTAGAATTAAGAGAAGTAGGAGTAGTTGTAGTAGTAGAAGTAGTCATAGTAGTAGTAGCAGTAGTAAGAGTTGCATTTGTAGAGCAGTAGGTGAAGTAGTAGGAGTCATTCAATTAGTACCAGTAGCAGCAACAGCAGCTGCACTAGAAGTTGAAGTTGTAATAATATTACAAGTAGTAGTAGTAGCAGTGTTAGTAATAGCAACAACCATAATAGCAGCAGTAGTAGCAGTCGCAGTAATAGTAGTTATTGTCATAGTAGTAGTAGTAGCCCTATTAGTCACAGCAGCCATAATAGTAATAGCAATAGTAGTAGTAGTAGCAGCAGCAGCAGTAGTAGCCGGAGCAGATGTAATAGTAGCAATAGTGCTAGTAGTAGTAGTAATAGAAACAATAGCGAAAGCAGAAGCAGTAGCTGTAGTTGTAGTAGTAGTAGTACTACCAGCAGTAGTTATTGTAATTGTTGTCGTGGTAGTAGTATTAAAAGTAGTAGTAGTAGTGGTAGTAGCAAAAGTTGTAGTAGTAGAAGTAGTAGTAGCAAAAATAGTAATAGTAGAAGTAGTAGTAGTAATAGTAGGAGAAGTAGTAGTAGTAGCAACAGCAGCACTGATAGCAGTAGTAGTAGTCATAGTAGTAGTAGAAGCAGTAGCAGTAGCAAGAGTTATTTTAGTAGCAGCAGTAGTAGAAGTAGTAATAGTCGTAGTTGGAATAGTTGCAGAAGCAGAAGTAGTTGTAACAACAGTAGTATTATTAGTAAAAGAAGTAGTAGCAGTAGTAGTAGTAGCAGTAGGTGTTGTAACAAATGTCGTAGTAGGAGGAGAAGGCGTAGTAGTAGTAGCCGAAGTAGAAGTAGTACTAGTAGTCGTAGAAGTAGTAGTAGTAGTTGTATTAGTAGTAGTCTTAGCAGTAGTAGTAGCAGCTGTAGCTATTGCAGCAGCAGCAGTAGCAATAGTAGTAGTAGTACTAGTAGTAGTAGTATTAGCAGTAGTTGCTGTAGTAGCAATAGTAGGATTAGGAGTAGTAGCACTAGTAGTAGAAATCGAAGTAGTCATAGTAGTAGTAGCAGTAGTAGTAGCGGCTATAGTAATAGAAGTTGTAGTAGCAATAGTAATAGTAGTAGCAATACTAGAAGTAGCAAGAGTAGTAGTAGTAGCAGTAATAGTAGTAGATGAAGTCGTAGAAGTTATTATTGTAGGAGAAGTAGTTGTAGTAGTAGCAATAATAGCAGTAGTAATAGTAGTAGGTGAAGTCATAGAAGTTATTATTGTAGGAAAAGTAGTAGTAGTAGTAGCAGTTGCAGTAGGAGTTATGATAGTAGTACTAGTAGTAACAGTAGCTGTAAAAGTAGTTGTAGTAGTAACTGTAGCAATGTATCAGTAGTAGCAGTAGTAGTTGAAGCATGAGTAGCTACATTAGTTATAATAGTGGAAGTAGTAGTACAAATAGTAGCAGTAGTAGCCATAGCATTTGTAATAGCATTAGCAGTAGCAACAGTAGTAGTAGCAGTATTGGTAGCGACAATATTAACAATAACAATAGTAGTAGTGGTAGTGGTAACGAAAATATTAACAATAACAGTAGTAGTAATAGTCGTATTAGCATCAACAGTAACAATAATAGTAGTAGAAGTATTGGTAGGAGTATTAGTAGTAGTATTAGTAGTAGTAGTAGTAGTAGTAGTAGTAGTAGTCGTAGTAGTAGTAGTAGTAGTAGTAGTAGTAGTAGTAGTAGTAGTAGTAGTATTGGAGGTAGTAGGGGTAGAAGTAGGAGTAGTAGTAGTAGAAGAAGAAGAAGTGGTAGTTGTTTAAGCAGTAGGAGAAGTCATACTAGCATTAGTTGTCAGAGGAATAGTAGTAGGAGTAGTAATAGCAATAGTAGTACCAGTAGTAGCGGTTGCAGTAGTAGCAATAGTGGCAATAGTAGAAGTACTAGTAGTAGTGGCAGTGGTAGTTGTAGTTGTAGCAGTATTATTAGTAATAGTAGCAGTAGTAGTGGTTGTAGAAGTACTAATAGCAGTAGTTGTAGTAGAAGTCGTAGTAGTAGTACTATTAGCAGTAATAGTAGTAGAAATAGTAGTAGCATTAACGGAAGTAGTAGTAGAAGCAGTTGTAGCAGTTGTTGTAGCAGTATTTGTAGTAGCAGCAGCTATTGTAGTAGTAATAGATTTTGTAGTAGCAGTTGTAGTTGTAGTAGCAGTAATAGTAGTTGTAGTAGCAGCAAGAGCAGCAGCAACAGTAGTAGTAGTGGCTACTATGGTAGTAGAAGTAGTAGTAGTAATAGTAGTATTAGTAGTAGTATCAGTAGTAGTAGCAGTAGCAATAGTAATAACAGCCATAAGAGTAGTAGCTGTAGTAGCATTAGTTGTAGTGTAGTAGCAGTAGTAGTATTAATAAGTAGTAGTAGTAGTAGTAGTAGTAGTCGTAGTTAGTAGTAGTAGTAGTAGTAGTAGTAGGAGTTGTCATTGTAGTTGTTGTGAGTAATAGAAGCAGCTGTAGTAGTAGTTGTAGCAATAGGAGTAATAGCTGCGACAGTCGTAGTAGTTGCAAAAGTAGAGGCAGTAGCAGTTGTAGTAGTAGCAGTAGTAGTTGTAGTAATAACAGTAGCAGTAGTAGTAGTAGCAGCAGCAGTAGTTGCAGTAGCAATGGCAGTAGTAGTAGTAGTAGTAGTCATAGTTGCAGTAGCTGCAGCAGTAGCTATAGTAGTAGTAGTAGTAACTGCAGTTGTAGCACTAGTAGTAGTTGCGGAAGCTGTAGTTGCTGGGGCAATAGTAGTAGTAGTTGTAGTAATAGTAGAAGAAGTAGTAGCAGCTGTAGCAATACAAGTATTTTGAGTAGTAGTAGCAGTAGGAGTAGTTGTAGTAGTAGTTGGAATGAGAGTGGTAGTAGTAATGGTAGTAGTTGTAGTAGTAGTTGACACAATAGTAGTAGTAGTAGCAGCTACAATAGTAGTTCTAGTTGTAGTAGTAGCAGCAGTAGTAATAGTTTCAGCAGTAGTGCAGTAGCATTAGTAGCATAGCAGCTGTAGTAGTAGCAATAGCAGGAGCAATTGTAGTTGTAGTAGTAGTAGTAGTAATAGTAGTAGTAGTAGTAGTAGTAGCAATTCTAGTAGCATAAGGTGTAGTAGTAGTAGTTGCAAAAGTAGCATGGGTAGTAGTAGGAGAAGCAGTAGTGGCAGCAACATTAGTAGCAGGAGCAGAAGTAGTAGCTATTGTCGTTGTAGTACTGGCATTAGTAGAATAGTAAGTACTAGAAGAAATAATAGTAGTAGAAATAGTAGTAGTAGTAGCAATTGTAATAGTAGTAGTAGTAGCAGTAGTAGTAGCAGCAGCAATAGTAGAACAAGTAGTAGGGGTGGTTGTAGTAGTAGCAGCAGTTGTAGCAGTATAGCTGCAGTAGTAGCAGTATAGTTGCAATAGTACTAACAGTAATTGCAGTAGTAGTAGTAGCTGTAGTAGTTGTTGTTGTAGGAGTAGTAGTCCTAGTAGTAGTCGGACTGGCATTAGTAGTCGTAGTAGTAGGAGTAGTAGTATTAGCAATAGGAGGAGTAATAGTTGAGGCTGTAGAAGCAGTAGTAGGCACAGTAGTAATAGTTGGAGTAGCGGTAATAGTAGTAGTTGTAGAAGTAGTAGTAGTAGTAGTAGCTGTAGTCGTAGTAGCGGTAGTAGTAGTAGCAGTGGTAAGAGTAGCTGCAATAGTAGTAGTAGTGGCAAGAGTAGGTGCATTAGTAGTAGTTGTAGTAGCACTAGTAGTAGTAGCAACAGCAATAGCGGTAGTAGTAGTGGTTGTAGTAGGAGTTGCGATAGGAGTAGTAGTATTTGCAGGAGGAGGAGGAGTAGTAGTGGCAGCAGTAGTAGTAGTATTAGCAGTAATAATAGTAGTATTAGCAGCAGGAGTCACAGTAGTAGTTGTAGTAGTAGTAGCAGTGACAATTGTAGTAGCTGTAGGAGTAGTACTTGTAGCAGCAGTTGCAGTAGTAACAGTTGAAGTAGCAGTAATAGTAACAATGGTAGTATTAGTAGTATGACTTACAGTCGCAGTAGTAGAAGTAGCAGGAGTAGGAGGAGTAGTAGTAGTAGTTGGACTAGAAGTAGTTGTAGTAGTAGTGGCAACAATAGTAGCAATAGTAGAAGTCGCAATAGTAGTCGTAGTAGCTGTAATAGTGGTAGTTTTTGTTACAATAGCAATAGTAGCAGTCACGCTAGCATTCGTAGTAGTTGTGGCAGTTGTAGTATGAGAGGTAGCAGTAGTAGTAGCAGTAGTAGTTGTTGCATTAGTAGTAGCTATAGCAGTAGTAGCAGTTGCACTAGTAGTAGCAGTAGGAGTAGTGGTAGTAGTAATAGTTGTAGCAGCAAGAGTAGTAGTTATAGTAGTTATTGTAGTAGTAGTTGTTGTTGTAGTTGGAGCAGCAGCAGTAGGATTATGAATAGTCATGGTGGTAGTAGTAGTAGTCATAGTAGTAGTAGTAGTAAGAGTGAGATTACTAGTAGTAGTGGTAGTAGTAGGAGCAGTAGTAGTGTAGCAGTAGTAGTAGTGGTAGTACTAGCAGAAATAGTAATAGCACTAGTAACAACAGCAGGAGCAATAGTCGTAGTAGTAATAGTAGTAGTAATAGTAGTAATAGCAGCTGTATTACTAGTGTTATGAATAGTAGTAGTAGCCGAAGCCGCAGTCGCAGTAGTAGTAGGAGCAGCAGCAGCAGGAGTAGTAGCAGGAACAGCAGTAGTTGTAGTAGCAATAGGAGAAGCAGTAGCAATAGAAGTAGTTGAAGTAGTAGCCACAATAGCAGTAGCAGTAATAGTAGTTGTAGTAGAAATAGGAGTACAAGTAGTAGTAGTAGCAGCAGTAGTAGTAGTGGTAGTGATAGTAATAGTAATAGTAGTAGCATTAATAGTAGTAAAAATAAAAGTAGTAGTATTAGTAGTATTAGTAGTAGTACTAGTAGTAATAGTAGTAGTACTATTAGTAGTAGCGGCAGCAATAGTAGTTGTAGTAGAGGTAGTAGTGGCAGTAGTAGTAGTAGTAGGAGTCGGTATAGTAGTAGTAGGGGTTGTAGTAGTAGTAGTTGCAACAGTAGAATAAGTAGCAGTACTAGTACTAGTAGTGGTGGTCGTAGTAGTAGCAGCAATAGCAGTAGCACTTGTAGTTGTAGTAGTAGTAATAGAAGTAGTAGGAGTAGTGATAATAATAGTAGTGGTAGTAGTAGTGATAGTTGTAGCATCAGTAGTAGTCGGAGTAGTGGTAATAATAGTAGTGTTGCAGTAGTAGTAGTGATAGTTGCAGCATCAGTGGTGGTGGTAATACTATTATTAGTTGTAGTAGTAGCAGTAGGAGTTGGAGTAAGTGTGGTCGTAGTAGTAGTTGTAGTAGTAGCAATAGTAGGAGTAATAGAAGTAGTAGCAGTAGTAATAGCAGTAGTAGCTGTAGGAGTAGTAGTAGTAGGAGGAGGAGTAGGAGTAGGAGTAGGAGTAGTAGAAGTTGTAGTAGTAGTGGTTGCAGTAATATAAGTAGTATTAGTAGTAACTTAGTAGCAGTAGTAGTTGTAGTTGTAGAAGTAGTAGGCATAGTATTAGTAGTATTAGGAGTTGTGGTACTCGTAGTAGTAGTAGGAGTAGCAGTAGCAGTTGGAGTTGGAGTAGGTGTAGTAGTAGTAGTTAGAGAAGTAGTCATATTAGTAGTTGTAGTTATAGCAATCGTAGTTGAATTAGGAGTACTAGCAGTAGAGGTGGTAGCAATAGCAGTGCTAGGAGCATTAGTACTAGTAGTGGTTGTAGTAGTAGTTGTTGTAGTAGGAATAATAGTAGTAGTAGTAATAGTAATACTAGCAGTCGTAGTAATAGTAGAAGCAACACTACTAGTAATAGCAGTACTGGTAGTAGGAGTTGTAAGAGAACTAGTTGGAGGAGTAGTAGTAGGTGTAGTCGTTGGAGTAGTAGTTGTAGTCATAGCAGTAGAAGTAGTAGTAGAAATAGTAGTAGTAGTAGTAGTAGCAGCAGCAGTAGAATGAGTAGTAATCAAAGTAGTAGTAGTAGCAGCAGCTGTAGAAGTTGTTGTAGTAATAGCAATAGTGGTAGTGGTTGTAATAGGAGTACTAGTATTAGTAGTAGTGGTAGCAATAGGGGAAGTCGTTGTAGTTGTAGAAGCAGTAGCAGTCGTAGTAGTAAGAGTACTAGTAGGTGTAGTACTTGTAGTAGTAGTAGAAATTGTAGTAGTAGTAGCAGCAATTGCAGTAGGAGGAATAGTTGTAGTAGTAGTAGTAGTATTAGTAGTAGTAATAGTAGTAGTAGTAGTAGTAATAGTAGTATTAGTTGTAGTAGTTGTTGTTGTAGCAGTAGTTCTGAAAACAACAATTGCAGCAATAGTAGCAATTTAATATTAGTAGTTATAGTACTAGAAGTACGAGTTGGAGTACAAGTAATTGTTGCAATAGTAGTAGTTGTAGTAGGAGTAATAGTTGGACTAGTAGTTGTAGTAGTAGTAATAGGAGTAGGAGTAGTAGTAGTTGTAATAGTAGTGGTAGTAGCAATGGTAGTAGCAGTAGTGGTAATTGTAATAGTAGTTGTAGTAGCAGTAGCAGTAGTCATGGAAGTGGTTGTAATTGTATTAGTTTTAATAATAGAAATAGTAGTAGAAGCAGTAGAGTAGTACCAATATTCGTTTTATTAGTAGTAGCAGTAGTAGAAGTAGTAGTGGTAGTGGTAGTAGTAGTAAAGCTAGTAGTACTAAGACTTGTAGTAGTAGTTGTAGTAGTAGGAGGAGGAGGAGGAGGAGGAGTAGCAGTCGTAGTAGCAACAATAGTAGTAGAAGTTGTAGTAGCAAGTGCAAAAATAGCAGGATTAGGAGTAGCTGTAGTAGGAGCAGGAGTAGTAGTACGAGTTGCAAGAGTAGGAATAGGTGTAGAAATAGTAATAATCATAGTTGTAGCTGTAGAAGTGGTAATAGTAGTAGTAGGAGTGGGAGAAGTGGTAGGACTAATAGGTGTAGTAATCGTAGTATTAGTAGCACAAGTAGTAGGAGTACTAGTAGTAATTCTACTGCTGCTACTACTACTATTATTTCTACTACAGCTGCTATTGCTACTAGAATCACTGCTACTTCTACTACTACTACTACTATTGCTACTTCCGCTAATACTACTATTGCCACTATTACGCCTTCTACTGCTACTACTGCAACTACTGCAACTACTGCAATGACTTCCCCGGCTACTACTTCTGTTGTTGTTACTAGTACTGCAATAATTGCTATTGCTGCTATTGCCACTACTATTACTTCTACAACTGCTGCTACTACTACCACTGCTACTTCTACTACTACTATTACTACTACTACTGCTACTGTTGCTTAGATAGCTACACCTACTATTACAATTGCTAATACTAGTTATATTGCTACAAATACTACTACAACTACTACTACTTCTCCTACAACAACAACAACAACTACTACTCCATCTCCTACAACTATTTTATTTTTACTGCAAGTACTTGTTACCGCTAGTACTGCTACAACTACTGCTACTGCTACTACTACCAGTACTACTACAGCTCCTACTACTGCTACGACTGTTACTCTACAACCACTACTATTAATGCTACTACCATTAGCACAACTACTACTATTACTGCAACTACTACTACTTCTAATACTACTACTACTACTACTACTAGTACAAATACTGCTATTACTATCATAGTTACTGCCGCTACTACTACTTCTACTACAAATACTTCTACTATTACTACTTCTCCTATTACTACTACTACTACTACTATAACTACAACAACAACAACTACTACTACTACTATTAATAATAATACCACTACTATTACTACTACTACTACAACTAATACTAATATTACTCCCACTACCACTACTACTACTACAACTATTACTGCTACTACTACTACTACTATTACTACTACAAGAACTACTACTACTCCTAACCATCCTTCTACTACTACTACTATTGCTGCTGCTATTACAACTACTACTTCGGCTACTATCACATGTACTACTGCTGCTACTGTTACTACTACTACTACGACTACCAACTACAACTGCTACTACTAATACTACTACTACTACTACTACTAATACTACTACCACTACCTCTAATATTACTACTTATACTGCTATTACTACTCCTACTACTACTACGACTGCTACTATTCCTCCTACTACAACTGCTACTTCTACAACGATTCCAAGTCCTACTCCGACTACTACTGTAACCACTACTCCTACTACTACGACGACTACTATTCCGACTAGTACTACAACTACTTCTACTACTCTTACTACTACCACTACTACTAATGTTATGACAACTACTGCTACTCGTACTAATATTATTCCTGCTACTACAAGTATTACTATTAGTAATACTACTACTACTACTATTATTACTTCTGAAACTACAACTAAGACTACTACTACTACTTATTCTGCTGCTACTGCTACTTCTACTACTACTACTTCTGCTACTCCTACTACTACAGCTACCATTGCTACAACTGCGGCTATTATTATTACAAAAACAACTACTATTATCACTATCACTACTACTACTACTACTACTACTACTACTACAACAACAACTACTACTACTACTAATAATAATAATAATAATAATGTCGTCATTGCTCCAACTACTACTACTACCACTGCTGCTACTATTACTACTAGTAGTACTAGTAGTGCTACTGCTGCTGCTACTACTATTACAGCAATTACTTTTGCTACTGCATCTACTACTACTACTTCTCTAACTACTACTAATGCTACTAGTACTGGTACTATTGCCACTGCTATAACTTCTGTTATCACTACCGCAACAACTACTGCTACTACTACTACTACTATCACAACAACTACTACTACTATAACTACTACTACTGCAATTATTGCTGTTGCTACAACAACAACAACTACTACTACTACTTTTGCTAGAACTACTACTAATGCTGCTGCGGCAACTACCACTACTTCTACAAATACTATTGTCGTACTACTACTCTACTTCTTCTACTACTACTATTACTATTGCTACTAATACTGCTTCTACTACTACTACTACTTTTGCTATTAATACTACTGCTACTACTACTGCGACAGCTACTGTAGCAACTGCTGCTACTACTACAACTACTACTATTAACGCTACTGCTAATACTACTACTGTTGCCGCTGCTTCTACTGTTGCTGCTACCGCTATTACTACTACTATACCTACTTCTCCTACTATTATACGTACTTCTTCTCCTACTGCTACAACTGCTACTACTTCTGCTGGTACCACTACTAATTCTCCTCCTCCTACTACTGCTACTACCACTACTATGACTACCGTTATTATTACTGCTGCTACTATTGCTACTACTACTACTATTAATATAACTGCTACTACTACTAATAGTACCCATATTACAACAACAAATATTGCTACTACTGCTACTAGCGTTATTTCAATTACTACTATTATTACTGCTACTACTGCTACCACCACTACTATTGCTACTACTGTTACAACTACCGCTATTATTACTACTGCTACAAGTACTACCGCTATTACTAATACTACTACTACTATAGCTACTACTGCTACCACAACTACTACTAATACTATTACTACAACAACTTCTACAACTACTGCTTTTGCTATTATTGCTACTACTACTACTACTACACCTAATACTACTATAGCTTCAAGTATTACAGCAACTACTGCTACCACATCTATCGCTCCACCTATTAGTACTCCTACTACTACTACCACTCCTATTACTACTACTACTCCTCCTCCTCCTCCTCCTCCTCCTCCTCCTAAACCTACTCCTACTACTACTACTACTACTACTACTACTACTACTACATCAACTACTACTACTACCACTACTGCTACTAGTACCACTACTACCACAACACAACTACTACAACTTCCAACACCATAGCTACTACTGCTGCAACTGCTACAACTGTGACCACTACTGCTATAACAACAGCAACTACTACTATTACTACTACTACTACTTCTACTACTAGTACTACTACTACTATTACTACTACTCCTCCTACTACTACTATTACTACTACTACTATTATCACTACTACTACCACTACTACTACTACTACTACTATTGCAACAACAACAACTACTACTTCTGTTACTACTACTACTCTACTATTACTGCTACTGCTGCAACTATCACTGTTATTGTTACTACTATGACTCTTGCTACTACTCCAAACACTACCGCTCCTACTACTACTCCCACTACTACTACTACTACTACTACTACTGATACTACTACTACTCCTCCTCCTCCTATTACTACTAGTACTAAAACTGATGCTACTACTATCACTATTACTATTGCTGCTACTACTACTATTACGATTAATACTACAACAACTTCTACTGCTACTACTACTACTCTGACTTCTGCTACTGCTGCCACTAGAACAACTACTACTATTACTACTGCTGCTGCTGTTGCTACTACTACTACTACTGCTACTACTACTCGTACGACAACTACACGTTCTATCCCTACCATTATGATAACTACTACTACTACTACTACTACTACTACTACTACTACTACTACTACAGCCACTATTACTGCTATTACCACTACTACTACTGCCTTTGCCATTACTACTACCGCTACTACTACCACACCTTAATTGCAACAACAACAACTACTACTACTTCAACTACTACTACTTCTACTAGTACTACACTGCTGCTACATTACTAGCACAACTACTGCTGTTGCAACTACTACTACTGCTACTCTTATTATTAATACTACTGCTACTACAACTACTCCTACTACTACTACTACAACTACAACTACTGGCACTACCACTACCTCTACTATAGTGACTACTGCTACTACTACTACTTCTAATGCTACAACTGCTACTACTACTACTACTACAACTCCTTCTATTCGTGCTACTACTATTACTGCCACTACTGCTACTACAATTACTACTACACCTACTCCAACATCTGCTCCTACTACTATTCCTACTAAAACTTTTGATAATACAACTACTACAACTACTACTACTCCTGTTGCTGTAGCTACTACTACTGTTCCAACTACTTCAACAACTACTGCTCCAATTCCTGCAACTAATACTTCTACTACTACTATTACCACTACTACTCCGCCCACTACTTCTACTACTACCAATACTGCTAGTACTACTACTACTGCTAGTAGTACTACTACTTTTACTACTACTACTACTACTACTACTATTACTACTACTACTATTACTACTACTTCAACTATTATTACTACTACTACTATTTATACTACTACTACTCCTCATACACCTACTACAAACACTACTATTACTAATAGTACTACTTCCATTACTGCTACTACTATTATTACTACCACTACTGTTATTATTACTACTACTGCTACTACTAGTACGACAACTACTACTACTACTACGACAACTACTACTACTGTTACTGCTACTACTACTATTATTTCAACTTCTACTCCTACTACTACTATTACTACTACTACAACTGCCATTACTTCTCTTACTACTATAGCCACTACAACTATAGTTGCTACTACTACTATGACTACTAGTACTACTTCTACTACTTCTACTACTACTAGAACTATTACTACGCCAACTACTACTACTATTACTTCTGCTGCGACTACCGTTGTTACACATACTCCTACTACTACTAATACTCCTACTACTTCTTCTACTACTACTATGACTACTATTGCTATCACTATTACTTCAACTTCTACTACTGCGACTACAATTAGTCCTGCTACTGCTACTACTATGACTACTCTACTACTACTACTATTGCTACTGCTAATGCTACTGCAACTACTACTACTGCTGGTGATAGTGCTACTTCTACAACCATTTCTACTACATCTGCTACTACTACTGCTGCTATTGCTACTATTACAACAACTATTGCCACTACCACTTTACTACTACTACTTCAGCTACTACGACTACAACAACAACTACTACTACCACAACAACAACAACAACAACAACTACTAGGACTACTTCTACTACTATTACTACTACTACTATTTGTAGTACTACTACCCCTCCTCCTCCTAATACACCTACTACAAATACGACTATTACTAATAGTACTACTACTATTATTACTACAGCTACTATTATTATTACTACAACTACTACTATTACAACAACCACTCCCACTACTACTATTACTACTTCTACAACTACCACTTCTGCTCTTGCTACTATTGCTACTATTACTACAACAACTACTACTACTACAACTAGTACTATTTCTACTACTGCTACTACTACAACTATTACTGCTACTACTGTTACTATTTCTACTACTACTCCTATTACTACTACAACTGCTTCTACTCCTCCTCCTCCTCCTCCTCCTCCTCCTACTACTACTCCTATTACTACTACAACTGCTTCTACTCCTCCTCCTCCTCCTCCTCCTCCTACTACTACTACTACTATTACTACAACTACTACTACAACAACAACTACTACTTTGACAACAACTACTAGTACTATTGCTACTACTGCTGCTACTACCACATCTGCTATTACCACTACTACAACTACAACAACTACTACAACTACTATTATCACAATAACAACTGTTGCTACTATTACTCCTGATACACCTACTACAACTACTACTCTTATTACTACTATTTCTACAACTATTATACTACTGCTACTGCTACTACTCCTGCTGCTGCTGCTACTACTACTACTACTACTACTACCTTTACTGCTACTATTGCTACTATTACTTCTCCTAATACTACTCCTGTTACTACTACTGTTGCTACTACTACTACTGCTACAACAACTACTACTACTGTTGTTGCTATTGCAACTATTGTTACTACTTCTGCTACTACTACCACTACCAGTACTGCTAGTGCTACTTTTTCTGCTGCTGCTACTGCAACTACTACTGCTATTACTACTATTACTCCTACTACTGCGGCTACTACTACTACCGGTACAGTTGCTACTTCTGCATTGGCTAGTACTATTATTTCTACTTTTGCGACTCCAACTACTGCTCCTACTCCTACTACTACTACTAATGCTACAACAACTTCTACACCCACTACTACAGCTACTGTTGTTAGTACTACAACAACTACGACTACTTTTGCTATTGTTGTTACTGCTACTACTCCTACTCCAACTCCCGCTCCTACTACTACTAATACTATTGTTACCACTGCTATTGCAATTGCTACTACTACTATAACTACTACTACTACTACTACTGTGTTGCTACTACTACTGCTGCTATAGCTACAACTATTGCTACTACAACTACTACTACTGTTATTCCTACCGTTACTACTACTATTACTACTACTACTACTATTGTTGTTGTTGCTGCTACTACTACAACTACTATTACTGTTGCTGCTACTACTACTACTACTACCCCTACTACTACTACTGCTACTTCTACCACTAATGCTGCAACTACTACTACTGAAACTACTATTATTGTTGCTTCTACTACTACTACTACTACTAATGTAGCTATTGCTCCTATTACTACTACTACTTCTATTACTTATTTTTCTACTACTGCTACTACAACTACTGCTGCTTCTACTAATACTACTATTTCTAATACTACTAGTGCTGCTACTACTACCACCGCTATTACTGCAACTACTACAACTACTAATGTTGTTGCTACTATTGCTAAAACTACTACTACTATGACTTTTTCTACTACTTCTGCTTCTGCTACTACTACTACAGATGTTGTTGTTGCTACTACTACTACTACTACTACTACTACTACTACTACTACTCCTGCTATTACTATTGTGGCTACTACTACTACTACTACTATTACTACTACAAGAACTACTGCTACTACTACTACTGCTACATCTACCACTAATACTACTTCTACTACTACTGATATTGTTGCCACTACAGCTACTACTCCTACTACTACTACTAGTAGTAGTAGTAATGTAGCTACTGCTCCTACTACTACTACTACTACTACTACTAATATTACTGCTACAACTACTACTTATCTTACTACTACTATTACTGCTACTACAACTACTACTGTTGTTGCCGCTTCTTCTACTACTATTACTATTTCTAATACTACTACTACTACTGTTGCTATTCTTACTACAATTGCTACTATTACTGTGGGAACTACAACAACTACACCTGTTGCTACTATTGCTAATACTACTACTACTACTGCTTCTACTACTACTACTGCTCCTCCTACTACTACTACTACTAGTACCACTCCTGCTGCTACTACTACTACTTCCGCCACAATTGCCGCTACTACTACTACTACTATAACAACAAATAGAACTGCTGCTACTGCTGCTATTACTACAATTGTTGCTGCTACGACTGCTACTACTGTTGCTGCTGCCACTACAACAACAACAACAACTACAACTACAACAACAACTGATGTGGCTACTATAACTACAACAACTACTGCTACTACCACCACTACTATTACTACTAATTCTACTGTTGCAACAAATAATACTAGTACTGCTGCTGCTACTTTTGCTATTGCTACAACAAAAACTACTACTGCTACTATAACTACTGTTGCTAATGATACTACTACTCCTGTTATTGTAGCTACTACTATTGCTGCTGCTACTACTACTACTGCAGCTACCACTGCCACTACTATGACATCTTCTACTATTATTACTACTATAATTACTGCTACTGCAACTACTACGGCTACTACTACTGCTACTACTACTGCTACTTCTACTACCACTACTTCAATAACTTCTCTTGCTACAATTACTACAACTCCTACTACTACTTTTACTATTATTGCTATTACTACAACTACAACTACAATTAGAAATACTACTACTCTACTGCTCTTGCTGCTGCTAACACTATTATGACTATTACGACTACTACAACCTCTTCTATTGCTCTTGCTACGACGACTACTACTACTACTACTGCCACTACGCATGTTACTTCTCCTACTGTTGCACTACTACTGCTACCACTACTAAAATTGCCGCTATTGCTACAGCTACTACTACTACTACTCCAACTAAAACTACTATTTCTGCTGCTGCAGCTACTACTACTAGTAGTACGACTCCTACTACTTCTACCACTACTGCTTTTGCTACTGCTATTACTACTATTGCAACTACTACAATGGCTTCTACTACAACTTCTACTTTTTCTTTTGCTACTACTTCTGCTACTACTATTACTACTAATACTACTACTACTACAACTACGACTGCTGTTACTACTAATACTACTACTACTACTACTACTACTATGACTGCTACTGCTACTACTACTACTATGATTGCTGCTACTGCTACTACTACTACTACTACTATTACGACTACAACTACTACTAGTAGCAGCAATACTACTTTCGCACTAATGTTGCAGCAGCTGCTGCAACTTTAACTACTACTACTACAACCGCTACGACTACTACCACTATTACTACAACTACTACTGTAACTGCTACTGCTACTACTACAGTTGTTGCTACAACTTGTTCTACTTCTACTTCTACTGCTACTACTACTATTGCTCCTACTTCTGCTATGACTAATGCTACTACTACTACTTCTACTACTACTGCTACTACTGCTACTACAACAGCTACATCTACTACTGCTGGTACTACAACTGCTACCACTACTACCACCACTACTACTACAACAACAACAACAACTACTATATTGTTGTTGCTGCTGCTGTTGCAACTATTGCTACTTCTACTACTACTACTACTACTACATCGACTACTACTTATACTACTGCCACTACTACTACTGCAACTATACTGCTACTGCTTCTATAATAACTACTACTGCTGCTTTTCCAACAATAACAAGAACTACTACCTCTCCTACTACTACGACTCCTGCTACTACTACAACAACTAACACTACTAGTATTGCTACTACTACTACTACTACAACTACTACTACTTCTACTACGACAACTGCTGCTACAACTGCTACTACTTCTACTACTACTCTTGCTACTATTGCGACGACTACTACTGCTTCTCAAATAACAACTACTACTACGATTACTACTCCTCCTCCTAATTCTCCTACTACAAATACAACTATTACTAATAGTACTACTACTATTATTATTATTTTTACGACTACTACTACTACTACTACTACTACTACTACTACAACTACAGCTATTGCTACTAGAACTACTACTTCTACCACTCCTACTACTACTATTGCTACTACCAACACCTATACTACTACTACACTATTACTACCATTACTACTACTATTACTGCTACTACTTCTACTGCTCCTACAACAACTACTGTTTCTACTACTATTACAACTCCTCCTCCTCCTCCTCCTCCTCCTCCTCCTACTACTACTACTACTACTACTACTACTACTACTACTACTACTATTACTACAACTAGTGCTACAACAACAACAACAACTTCTACTACTACTACTACTAGTACTACTGCTACTACTATTGCTATAGTTACTCCTAATACACTCACTACAACTACTACTATTACTACAACTAGTGCTACAACAACGACAACAACTTCTTCTACTACTACTACTAGTACTACTACTACTGCTATTGCTATAGTTACTCCTAATACACCCACTACAACTACTACAATTACTACTACACCTATTACTACAACTACTATTCCTACTACTACTACTACTACTTGTACTACCATTACTGCTACTGCTGCTACTACTTCTACCGCTACTTGTACTACTACTCCTATTACTACTACTCCCACTCCAGATGTACTACTACTACAGCGGCTACTAATACTGTTACTACGACTACTACTTCTGCGGCTAAGCCTACTACTACTATTACTACTACTACTTCTACTGCGACTACTACTTCTATTACTCTAACATTATTACTACTACTGCTACTCCTATTACTACACGTAATACTACTATTACTATTATTACTTCTATGACTACTACTACTACTACAACTATTGCTACTACAACCGTTGCTACTACTACTTCTTCTTCTATTACTACAACTATAGCTACAACAACTACTGCAACTGCTACTATTACTACGACTACTACTACTATTGCTACAGTGACTACTACTACTACAACAAAAGAACTCAGGCTACGGTTGCCGCTACTACTAGGGCTACCACAACTACAGTTGCTGTGACTACTGCTGGTGGTCTGAGAACAACTACTATAGCTGCTGCCCATGTAACTACTACTACAACTATGACTAAAATGACCACTACTACTACTACTGCGACAATAACAACAACTTCTTCTGCAAATACCACTAGTACAACTGCTATTACTGCTACTACTACTTGTACTACTACTACTACTACTACTACTACTACAACAACAACAACAACTGCTACTACAACTACAACTATTACTACAGCTACTACTACTACAACTACTATTAATATAACTTCTACTGCTATTACTACTACTGCTATTACTACTAATACAACAACTACTACTGCTACCAGTGCTACTACTACTATTATTGCAACTATTACTGCTACTACTTCACCTATTACTATTACTTATGTTATTGCTGCTACTGTTGCTACTCGTACTACTACTAATACTACTACTGCTACTACTTCTAGTACTACTACTGCGACTACAACTACTTTTGGTACTACTACTATTATGGCTAATACTACTGCTGCTGCTGCTGCTGTTGCTACACCACTACTACCACTACTAGTACTAGAATTACTACTACTCCTACAACTACCACTACTACTGGTACTAGTCCTACTAGTACTATTACTACTAGTAAAACTACTACCACTACACCTATTGCTTGTACGACTACTCCTACTGCTACAACTATTACTACTACTATTACAATTAATATAACTTCTCCTACTACAACTAATAACATTGCTACTACTACTCTACTACTTTTACTACCACTAATACTAATACTATTGCTACTACTACTACTATACTATTATCGCAACTACTGCTATAGCTGCTACTACTTCTACTACTACTCCTACAACAACTACAACTACTACTACTACTGCTACCACTACTAATATTACTACTACTTCTACTTCTACTAATACTACTACTAGTACTACTACTACTACAACTACCACTGCTGCTACAGCTACTGCTACTACTACTACTACTGCTACTGCTACTACTAATACTCCTGCTACTACTACTATGACTCTCACAACAACTACTACTACTACTTCTGCCACTAGGCAACTACTAGCACTACTCCCGCAACCAATACTACTACTCCTGCTACTACTACACCTACTACTACTACAAAAACTAGTACTAAGACATCTACTACTACTACACCTACTACTACTACAAAAACTACTACGACTACTAGAACTACTTCAACTGCAACTGCTTCTACTCAAACTAATGCTACTGTTACAACTGCTATAACTACTACTACTGCAACTACTACTATGACTAGTACTATTACTACTACTAGTACTACTACTACAACTATAACTACTAATATAACAACAACTACTGCTACTAATTCTACTACAACTACTGCAGCTACTACTACTACCGCTCCTGCTATTGCTACTACTACTTCTTTTCCTACTACTACAACTTCTACTACTAGTACTGCTACTACTAATACTATTACTACTACGACTACTACTACTACCACCACGACTGCTACTATTGCTACTACTACTACTGCAATTATTATTACTACTACCACTACAAAAACTACTACGGTTACTGCTACTATTGATTCTGCGGCTACAACTCCTACTACAACTATTGCTGCTGCGACCATAACTACTATTACTATTGCTACTACTACTACTTCTGCTACTACTTCTACTACTACTACAATTGCACCTACAACAACTATTGCTACTATTACTAACACTACAGTGACTACTACTACTACAATACTAATACTTTGGCGGTTGTTGCTACTAGAACTACGGTTGCTGCGACTACTGCTATTGCTACTACTACAACTACTGCTGATGCTTTTAAAACTACAGGCACTATGGCTGCTCTTGTAACTACTACTACTACTACTACAACAACCACTACTACTATTACTATGAGTATTAGTACAACAACATCTGCGAGGACAACAACCACTTCTTCAACTACTACAACTAGTATTTATGCTACTGCTGTTGCTGCTACTGCAACTAATGCTACTACTACGACTACTACTACTACTACTACTACTACTACGATGACTACTACTACCACTACTACTTCTACTAATACAAATACTAGTACAACAACTACTACTACAACTATTAGTACTACTACTATCACTATACTCCAACAACTACTATTATTACTAGTACTACTGTTACAACCACTACTACTGCTACTACTACTCCTACTACTAATACTCGAACTACTACTACAACTACTATTTCGGCTACTATTTCTACTAGTTCTATTATTATTGCCGTTATTGCTACTGTCGTTGCTTCTGCAACTACTACTACTACAGCTGATGCTGCTACTACTACCACTCCTGCTACAACTACTGCTATGACTATTACAAGAACTGCTATTGCTACTACTGCCACTACGGCAACTACTAGTACTGCTATTTCAACTACTACTACTCCTCCTACTACTACTACTAATACTACTGCTACTACTACTGCTACTACTAGTGCTACGATTACTACTACTACTCCTGCTCCTACTTGTACTATGATTACTACTACCACTACTACTGCTACTACTACAACTACTAGTACAACAATAACTACTACTACTACTACTAATACTGCTACTGCTAATAAAACTATTTTTATTACGAATACCACTACTACTGCTACTGCTACGACTACTCCTACCACTCTTACTACTGCAACTAATGCTGCTACTACTACTACAGCTACTACTACTACTACCACTACAACTACTATTGCTAGTATTGCTGCTCCTTCTACTACTACGACTGCTCCTAATACTACGAATACTATTATTACTACTATTACGACTACAAATCCTGCAACTACAATTACTACTACAAATCCTATTACTACTTTTACTACTACGATGACTACCATTACTGCTCCTACTAATATCGCTACTGCTACTACAACAACTGCTACAACTATTACTACTACTAGAACTTCTACTACTGCTACTAATAGTACCATTACTTCTACTACTCCTACCACTTCTACTACAACTCAAATTACTACTACTCCAACCACTACTACTACTACTGCTACTATTACTACTATTACAACAACTACTACTACAACAACACCAACCACTTCTACTACTACTATTAATACAGGAGCTACTACTGCTACTGCTACTACAACTACTAGTACAACTACTACTATAACTACTACTACTAGTACTATTACTAGTACCGCTACTACTACTGCTACTACTACTATTACTACTGCTACAACTACTACTACTCCTACACCAACTACTACAACTACACCAAGTCTGCTACTATTACTACTACTACAACTACCACTACTACTACAACTCCTAATACTCCTATTACTACTACTACTATTGCTACAACAACAACAACTACAACTACTATTACTAGTACTACTCCTACTACTATTGCTACTACTGCTATTATTACTACTACATTTGCTACTACTATTGCTACTTCTACTACCACTACAAATACTCCAACTACTACCACTACCACTACTACTACAACTGCTATTACCACTACTACTACTACAACCACAACAACTGCTATTATTCCTATAACTATTGTAGCTTTTGCTGCTGCTATTACTACTACTGTTCCTACTGCTGTTACTATTGCTACCACAACTGCTATTACTGATACTACTGCTACCACTAGCACTACTACCCCTACTGCTACTATTGCTACTACTCCTACTGCAACTTCTACAACTACTACTACTACTACTACTACTATGGTTACTACGCCTACTACTACCACAATGACTTCTATTACTACTACTACTTTTGCTACTACTACTACTACTCTTACTACTACACTAACTACTGCTACTACAACTACTTCCTTTACTTCTCTTACTACTACCATTCTTGGTGTTACTACTATACCTACTACTACCGCTATGGCTAGTACTGCTACTATTGCTACTATGGCCGGTACTGCTACTATTGCTACCTCGACTACTACTTCTATTATTGCTAGTACCGCTACTACTATTACTTCTATTATTACTACTACTACTTCTTCTTCTACTACTATAGCTCCTCCTACTGCTACTACTTTTGCTACTACTACTACTGCTACTACCACTGCCACAACAACAACAACAACAACTACTACTACTATAATACCTTTTCAAATATTACTAGTAATTTTACTACTACCACCATAGCTATTACTGCAATGATTGCTACTACTGCTGCTGCTGCTACTACTGCTACTTTTGCTACTACTATTATATAACTTTCACAACTAATACTACTACTACAACGACTACTACTGCTACTACTGCCACTGTTGCAAAAACTTCTACTTCCACTGCTACTACCACTACTATTATTATGACTACTACTACAATAACAACAACTACTACTTTTACTACTTCTCCTATGAAAGAACACCAACTACTACTGCTACAGCTATAACTACTGCTACGACTACTACTACTACTACAACAACAACAACGACTACTACTACTTCTATTGCTTCTACTACTACTGCTACAACTACTGCTACCACTACTCCTGCTACTACTACTATTACTATGACTAGTACTACTACTACTACTACAACAACTACTACCACTACTACAACAACAACAACAACTACTACTACTACTTCTACTACAACTACTACTACCCCTGCTACTGCTGCTACAACAACTATTACTACTACTACTTCTACTCCTCATACTCCTACTACTACGATTACTACTACTACTACTCCTACTGCTACTACTGCTAGTACTATGGCACATACTACTTTGGCTTCAACTACTAATACTCCAGCTACTACTACAACTATTACTGCTCTACTTTTGTGACTTCTACAACTACTACCACTGCTACTACTGCTTCTAGTACTACTGCTATTATTACCATTCCTGCTACTGCTTCTACTACTACTCCTTCTCCTCCTCCCCCTATTCCTACCACTACTACACCTACTACTACTACAACTACTACTGCAACGGCTAGTACAAGTACTTCTACTACTACTATTGCTCTTAATACTACACTACTACTACAACTGCAACTACTAGTACTACTTCTACTCCTATAATTAGTACTTATACTACTTTTGCAGCTGAGACTAGTACAACAGCTATTAGGACTACTACTATTACAACAACTACTACTACTTCTTCTTCTACTACAACTACAACTACTTCTACTATTACTACTATGACTACTAAGACTACTACTGCTTCTACTAGTTTTACAACTTTTCCTACAACAACAACACCAATTGCTACTACAACATCTCCTACAACTACAACTATTGCTACTACTACTACTATACTGCACCAATAACTACTACTACTACTATTGCTTCTGCTACTATCGCTACTACTACACCAACTACTACTACTTGTCCTACAATTACTGCTAGGCCACAACTTGTGCTATTGCTACTACTGCTACAATTACTAAAACAACAACTACAACAACTACTACTACTACTGCTGTTGTTGCTACTACTGCGAAAACTACTACTTCTCAAACTACTACTGCTACTGCTACTACAACTGCTGTGACAGCTAATAATACTACTTCCCAAACTACTACTACTACTGCTACCACAATTGTTGCTACTATTGCTACTACTGCAACTAATACTACTATTGCTACTACTAATGCAGCTGCTTCTCCTTCTACTACTACTACTACTACTACTACTACTACTACTACTACTACTACTACTACTACTACTACTACTTCTATAACTATTGCCACTAACATTTCTATTACTACTGCTGCTAGTACTGCTGCTGCTGCTACAACTACTCCTATTACTACAACCTCTACTACTGCTACTACAACAACTACCATTACTTCTACTACTATTGCCACTACTGCTACTACTATTGCAACTACTTCTACCACTACTACTATAACCATCACTACTGTTATTATTCGTACTAGTAGTACTACTACAGCTACTGCTACTGCTACTATTAGTACTACTTTAGCTACTGCTGCTACTACTACTACCACCACCACTACTACTACAGCTACTACTACTGATACCACAGCTACTGTTGCTACTTCTACTACTATAACTACTCCTGCACATATTGCTACTACTAGTATAACTAGTACAACTAATATTGCTACTACTACAACTACTTGTATTAGCACAACTACAACTACGGCAACTACTACTACGACTAATACTTGTACAACTACTACTTCTACTACTGTTGCAACTACTGCTACAACTACAAATACTATTACTACTACTACTACTACAACAACAACAACTACTACTACTAGTACTACTTCTTCTTGTACTACTACTCTTGCTACTACTACTACTACTCCTCCTATTCCTACTACTAATACGACTACTACTACTATTACTACTACTACTAATACTACTATTGCTACTACGACTACTCCTGCAACTACTACTACTACTACTCCTCCTGCTACTGCTAGTACTATGACTACTACGACTACTACTACTACCACTACAACAACAACAACTACTACTATTACTACTACTACTACAACTACTCCTATAGCTACTATTGCTTCGACTAATACAACTATTACTACTATTACAACCACTATTACTACTGCTATTACTCCTATTGCTACTACTACTACACCTGCTGCAACAACATGTACTACTGCTACAACAACAACAACTACTACTACTACTTCTTCTTCTTCTACTACTACTATTACTATTACTGCCTCTTCTACTACAGTTGTTACTGCTCCTACTACTATTACTTCTGTTGTTTGTACAACTGCTACTATTGCTACAAATGTTACTACTATAACTAGTACTCCTAAAACTACTACTACTACTACTACTAGTACTCCTACTACTAGTGCTACTACTATTACTATGACTTCTCCTACTACTGCTACTGCTACTATTGCTACTACTACTACTACTATTACTACCACTACTACTATTACCGCTATTACTGCTTCTACTACAACTAATACTACTTCTCCCATGACAAGAACAACAACAGAAACTACTACTACTTCACCAACAACTACTTCTAGTGCTACTCCTACTACTTCGGCTACTGTTACTACTACTGCCATAACTACAATTGCAATCACTACTTCTACAGCTACTACTATAGTAAGTACTACTACTATTACTACTGCTACTGCTACTATAATTACTACTACTTCTACAACTAATATTGCGGCTACAACTACTACTACCACTATAGCTACTGCTACTACTACTTCTTCTAGCACTACTTCTACTACTACTACAGCTACTACAACTAATGCTACTACTACTACTACTACTACAATTACTACTGCTGCTACTGCTGTAGCTACTACTATCATAACTATTACTGCTACTGCTTTTACTACTATTGTTACTACACCTGCTACTATTACTACTGTAGCTAATACTGACACTACTAATACAACAACTTCCATTATTACAACTACTTCTAGTGCTAGTACAACTATTGCTACTACTATTACTGTTACAACTACTACTACCACTACTGCTGCTACTACTGCTACTACTACTGAAACTACTACAACAAATACTACTAAGAATACTACTATTGAAATAACTTTGATAACAACAACTACTACTATTACTACTGCTACTGCTATTGCTACTATTACTACTATTACTTCGCTGACTACTACAACTAGTGCTACTCCTTCTACTTCTACTACTACTACCTCTACTATTACTAGTACAACAACTACTGTTGCTAGTACAACGCAAATGTAACAAAAACTACCACTACTACTACTACAACTTCCACGACTTCTACTGTTGCTACTATAACTAATGCTGCTGCTACTACTACTGCTACTACTAATACTAATACTAATACTACTATTGCTACTATTGCTGCTACTTCTACTACAGCTACTATTGCTATGTCAGCTACTACTACTACAACAATTAGAACGTTTGTTGCTACTTCTACTAATACTACTATTGTTACTATTTCTACTACTGTTACTACTAGTGCTACTCCGAATACCACTACTACTACTACCACAACCTCAACAATTACTACTACTATTACTTCACATACTACAACTCCTGCTCCTACTACTGCTACTGCAACTACTACTATTATGTTACGTACCACAACTACTCCTACTACTACTACAACAACTGTTGTTATTGCTACTGCTACTAATACTACTACTACTACTTCTACTACTGTTACTGCTACTAATGTTACTACTACTACTACTACTACAACCACAACTACTGCAACTACTACTACTACTACTTTTACTACTACTACCACTACTACTACTATTACTACCATCTCTAATACTATAATTTCTACTACTACTGCGACTAATGCTACTATTGCTACTACTACTACTACTACAACTACTACTATTACTTAACGTACTATAGCTACTACTTCTACTAATGCAACTACTACTACCACTACTTCTACTACTACGGCTACTACCACTACTCTCGTTATTGCTGATGCTACTACTACTACTACTGCTGCTCCTACTGTTACTATTGCTACTATTGTTACTACTAGTACCACTACTCCAACTACTACTACTATAACTACTACTACCACTACAGCTACTACTGCAGCTACTACAACTACTACAACTGCTACTACTACAACTAATACTACTACAACAACATCTACTACTACTACTACTACTATTACTCCTCGTACTACTCCAACTATGATTACTACTATTGCTACTACTACTATTAATATTACTTTGCCAACTACTACTACTATTGCTATTACTACTAGATCTATAACTACTACTACTATTGTTGCTTCTACTACTACAGCTTCAACCACAACTTCTGGTATGGCTGCTACAACAACTACAATTATCGCTACAGCTACTGCTACTACTACTACTACTATTGATACTACTGCTACTTCTACTAATACTATAATTTCTACTACTTCTACTATTGCTACTACGACTACAATTGTTGCTACTAGTTATATTTCTAATACTGCCATTACTGCTACTTCTGCTATTGTTGCTACTAATACTACTGCTACCATGACTACTACTCCTACTCCTACTACCAAAACTACTATGGCTACACCTTCATCTTATACTACTACTACAACTAATACAACTAATCCTATTTCTACTACTACTAAGGCTACTTCAACTACTTCTACTACTACAACTGCTGTTGCTGCTACTACTTCTACTTCTACTATTCCTACCACTATTACTACTACTATGATTATTCCTTCTACTATCGCTACTACTGCTACAACTAACACTACTAGTACAACTTCTACTACTATTGCTACTACTACTACTACTGCTACTGCTACTACTACAACTGCTACTCCTACTACTATTGCAATAGTTAATACTGCCTCTACTACTACTACTGCTACTGCTGGTACTACAATAGTTACTGCTACTACAATAACAACTACTACTACAACTCCCACAGCTACCACTTCGACTACAATAACTACTACTACTACAACAACTACTACTTCTACTTGTACTATTATTGTTACTACTACTTCTCCTACAACTACAACTACTACTACTGATACTTCTACTAATATTACTACCAATATTACAGATACTGCTACTACTACTTCTACTACTACTAATACTACTTCTCTCACTACTACTACTACTACGACTTCTTCTTCTCACAACTACTACTACTACAACTACTGCCACAACTACAATTCCTACAAGTACTTCTACAGCTACTACTAGAACTAGTACTACTACTATTACTTCTACTACAGCTACTACAACTATTGCTGCTGCTAGGACTATAACTATTACTACTACTTCTACATCTATTGCTGCTATTACAACTACTACTATGGCTACAGCTACGTCTACAGCTCAGCGTCTCCTACTACTTCTAGTATTACTACCACTACAACTACTACTACTACCGCTATTACAACGACTACTACTCCTACTGCTACTTCTACTACTACTATAACTACTACTGTGGCTGCTGCTGCCACTACTACAACTTCTGCTACTCCTTTCACTACAACTGCTAGTGCTACTACTACTATTACTACTATTGCTAGTGCTACTACTAATATTACTACTATTGCTTGTGCTACTACTACTAATACGACAATAACAACTACTACTACTACAACTATTGCGACAACTGCTACTACTACTTCTGCTACAACTTATTCTACTACTACTTCTGCTCCTACTAATAGAGCTACTGCTACTACTATTGTAACAACAACAGCTACTACTATTATAACTACTACTACTGCAAATACTTCTAGTACTATTACTACTACTCCTACTACTACTACTACATCTATGACTACTACTTCGACTACTACTACAACTACTACTACTGTTAGCACTATGACTACTACTACTAATACTGTTGTTGTTGTTGCTGCTCCTACTGCGCTAATGCTGCTAGTACTACATCTACTACTACTACTACTACTTCTACCATTGCTACCACTACTACTGCTACTACAACTAATGCTACTGCTGCAGCAACAACTGCTACCACTACAACAACTACTGCTATTACACTATTGCTACTACTACTTATACTTATAGTACTACTCCAACTGCTACAATGGCTACTACTTCTAATGCAGCTACTACTGCTACTTCTTCTACTACTGCTCCAACAAATAATGTTGCTACTTTTGCTGTTGTTGTTGCTACTGCTACTATTACTGTTGCTACTATTGCTGCTACTTCTAAGACACCTACCGCTACCACTACAACTACTATTACTGCCAGTGCCACTCCAAATACTACTACAATACGACTACTACTAGTACTACTACTGCTGCTGCTGTTGTAGCTACCACTTCTACTTCACATACAACAACTACTACTTCTATTACCACAGCTACTACGATCACTACTACTACTACTACTACTACTACTACTGAGGTTATTGTTGCTGCTACAACAACTACTACTATAGCTACTCCTGATACTACTTATACTAACGTTACTACTAGTACTAGT
Organism: Trichopus zeylanicus subsp. travancoricus; assembly: GCA_005019695.1. Taxonomy (NCBI): domain Eukaryota; kingdom Viridiplantae; phylum Streptophyta; class Magnoliopsida; order Dioscoreales; family Dioscoreaceae; genus Trichopus; species Trichopus zeylanicus. The sequence continues at coordinate 215,667 of RXID01021376.1, read as the reverse complement.
ACTCCTACTACTACTACTACTATGACTACTACTACTACAACCACTACTACTATTTCTCCTATTACTACTACTATTGCTACTGTTGCTATTACTAATGCTACTACTACTACTACTCTTGCTACTACTACTACTAGAACAACAACTACTACTACTACTAGTACTACTATTATTAATAGTACTTCTCCTACTACTACTACTACTACTACCACTGCTACTACTATTACTATCGCTACTACTGCTGCTACTGCTACTGCTTCTACTACTATTAATACTACTTCTCCTACTACTACTACTACTACTTCGCCTAGAACTACAACTAGTACTACTGCTTCTACTACTTTGCCTATTGCTACAACTACTGCCTTAACTATAATTGCTACAACAGCTTCTACAACTACTACTACAACTCGTACTAGTGCTACTACTAATACTACTGCTACTACTACTGCACTGACTATTACTAGTACGACTGCTACCACTGCTGCTACTACTACTACTATTACTACTACTTCTACAACTGTTGTTGTTGCTATAGCTACTATTAGTACTTCCCCTACTAGTACCACCATGCCTACTACTACTTTGACTCCTAGTACTACTACCACTACGGCTACTACTATTGCTCAACTTCACCAACTACTACTACTACTTCTAGCACCACCACTACTACTACTACCACTAATACTTCAGATAATACCACAGCTACTACTACTACTACCACTACTGCTTTAACTACTACTAGTACTACTACTACTACAATTACAACTCCTACAACTAACACTACTAATACAACAACTTCTATTGTTACTTCTACAGCAACTTCTATTGCTACTACTACTATTATTACTTCGACTACTACGATTGCTACTACTAGTACTACTACAACTACTGCTCCTACTAATACTACATCTACTACTACTTCTTCTACTACTACCTCAACTATTACTGCTATAACTGCTACTACTGCTCTACTACTACTACTACTACTACTACAACTACTACTACAACTACTACTACTACTACTGCTGCTACTACTACTTTTGCGCCAATACTACTAGTACTACCTCTACTACTACTACAACTACTACTTCTTCTACTACTGCTACCACTACTATTGGTACTACAAGTACAGCTATTGCTCCTACAACAACTGCTTCTACAACTACTACTGCTATTGCTATGACTAATAGTACTACTACAACTGTTATTACTACTGTTACTTCTACTATAGCAACTACAGCAACGTCAGCTACTACTATAACAACAACTAGCACTGCTGTGGCTGCTGCTGCTGCTACTGCTACTACTACTACAACTACTACTACTTTTACTACAATAACAACAACAACAACTACTACTTCTAGTACTACTATTATTAGCGCTACTTCTACTTCTACTACTGCTACTACTACTACTACTACTATTACAACCACGACTACGGCTACTACTACTACTACTTCTACTACAACTAATACTAGCTCTTCTACTACTACTAATACTACTACTACTACTATCGCATTATCTCCTACAACTACTTCTAGTGCTACTACTTCGACTACTATGCCTGCTGCTACTACTACTGCCACAACTACAATTGCGACAACTGCTTCTACAGCAACTACTACAACAAGTACTACTACTATTGCTACTACGATGACTGTTACTAGTACCACAATTATTACTACTGCTATTACCACTACTACTACTATCACTACTACTATTACTACTACTTCTACAACTATTGCGGCTGCTACAACTACTACGATAGCTTCTCCGACTACTACCACTACAGGAACCACTACTTCTACTACTACTACTACTACTACTACTACAACTACCACTATGACTACAGCTACAACTCAACTTCTCCTACCACTACTACTACTTCTACTACAACTACATTTACTACTATTGCTACTTCTACTACTACTACAGCTACTACAACTACTACTGCTACTGCTGCTACAGCTACTACTACCACAACTACTACTGCTATTGCTTTTACTACTACTATTACTTCTCCTGCTACTACAACTACTACTACTGTTGCTACTTCTACTATAGCTACTACTACAATAACAACTAGTACTACCACAACAACATCTACTAATACTACTGCTGCTACTATTGCTACTACTATTACTACTTGTGCTACTCCCAATACTACTACTACTACTACTACTAGTACTACCACTACTACTGCTACTACCACCACTACCACCACTACCACCACCACCACCACCACTACTACTACTACTACTACCACTACTACTACTACTACTACAACTACTACTACTACTTCTACTACTACTACTAGTACTACTACTACTACTACTACTACTAGTACTACTACAACTATACTACCACTACTACTACTACTACTACTACTACTACACCTACTTCTGCTGCTCCTACCACAATGAATGCTGCTGCTACTACTACTACCACAACTACTACTATTACTACCGCTGCAACTACTACCACTACTCATACTACTGCTACTGCTACTGCTATAATTACCTTACATACTACAACTACTACTCCTACTTCTGCTACAGCTACTACTAATATTATGTTACATACCAGAGCTACTCCTACCGCTACTACTGCTACTGTTGTTATTGCTGCTTCTACTAATACTACTACTACTATTTCTGCTACTAACATTACTACTACTACTACTACTACTACTACTACTACTACTACTACTACTAATACTACTACTACGACTACTACTACGACTACTACTACTACTACTAGTACTACTACTACTACTACTACTATCACAACTATAGCTACTACTACTACTGGTACTACTACTGCTGCCACTACTACTATAACTACTACTTCTTCTACTACTACTATTGCTATTGCTGCTACTACTAATGCTACTAATTCTACTACTACTACTACTACTACTACTACTACTACTACTACTACCACCACCACCACTACTACTACTACAACAACAACCACAACCACTACTACTACTACCAATGCTACTATAACAACAGCAACTACTACTACTATTACTTCACATACTACATCTACTACTTCTACTACTACAGCCGATACTGCCGCTACCACTACTGCTATGACAACTACTCTTACTACTACTGTTGTTACAGTTGCTGTTACTACTGCTACTGCTGCTACTACTGCTACAACTATTAGTACTAGTACTACTACTCCAACTACTATTACTACTACAACTCCTACTATTATTACTACTACAGCTACAACTACTATTAGTACGACTACTACTATTACTGCTATACCTACTACTATTGTTATTGTCGTTCTACTACAACTCCTACTACTACTGCTGCTGTTGCTACTATTGCTACTACAATTATCACTAGTATTACTACTCCAACTACTACTACTACTACAATAACTTCTACAGCCACTACTATTACGACTACTACTATTGCTGCTGCTACTACTACTAATTGTACTACTACTACTTCTATTATTGCCACTACAACAGCTACTATTGCCACTACTACTATTGCTACTGCTATTACTACTACAACTTCTACTAATACTACTATTACTACTACCATAACAACAACAACTACTAGTACCACTACTTCCACTACCACTACAACTAATACTACTACTACTACTATTACTACAACTACTACTACAACTACTCGTAGTAGTAGTACTAATATTGCTACTGCTACTACAACTGCTGCTACTACTTCTATTACAGCTGGTGTTGCAACTACCACAACAACTACTATCGTTGCCACTACAACTACCACAACTACCAAAACTTACAGTACAACTACTGCTACTGTTACTACTAGTACTACTACTACAATCACTGCTACTACTGCTCCTACTGCTACTGCTACTACTACAACTAACGCTACTGCCGTCGCTACCACTACTGCTGCTGCTACTATTGCTACTACTGCTAGTACAACAACTATAAATTCTAATACTACTACTACTATTGTTGCTGTTGCTGCTACTACAACTACTACTATTGCCGCTGTTGCTCTACTATTATGGTTGCTACTGCCATAAACACGAGTAGTACTACTACTACATCTCTTACAACTACTACAACAGCTACTACTATGATTGCTATTACTGCTATTGCTACTTCTACTTCCACTACTACTTGTACTACCACTACTACTTTTGTTACGAAAACTTCTACTAGTACGACTATGGCTCCTACTGTTACCATCATAGCTACTATTGCTACTACTGCTTCAATTACTACTACTACTGTTGCCATTGCTACTAGTATTACAACTACTACTTCTGCTACAGCTACTACTACTACTACCACAACCACCACCACCACCACCACCACCACGACTACTACTACTCCTACTCCTACTCCTACTCCTACTACTGCTATTGCTACTACTACTATTACTTTACATACTACAACAACTACTGCTACTACTACTACTACAACTATCACAACAACTACTACAACTACCATTGCTACTACTACTCCTCCTCCTCCTCCTCCTCCTCCTCCTCCTCCTGTTAATACTGCAGCTACTACTACCGCTACGACAAGTGCTATGCCAACTATTACTACTACTATTGTTATTGCTACTGTTACTACTGCTACTGCTACTACAGTTACTACTAGTGCTACTACACCAACTAATACTACTATAACTACTACTACTGCTGCTACTACTACTAGTAGTGCCACTACTACTACAACTACAACTTCTACTACTATCATTATTGCTACAGATACTACTACTACTACTACTACTACTATTATTGCTACTGCTACTACAACTAATACTACTTCAACTGCTCCTACTTTCGCTACAACTATTACTACTAGTACTACTACTCCAACTACTACTACTACTACTACAACTATTAGTACTAGTAGTACCACTACTACATCTATGACTACCTCTACTACTACTACTTCTACTATTACTACTACAACTGCTACTACTACTACTGCTGCTGCTGCTGCTGCTGCTGCTACTACTACTATTGCCACTAGTACTTCTGCTACTACTACTATCGCTACTACCACAACAACAACTGCTACTAGTACCACTACTTCTACTACTTTAAATAGTACTAATAATAGTACTACTATTGCTGGTACTACTACAAATGGTACTACTTCCTGTAATACAACAACTGCTGCTACTTTGACAACTACTACTACCGCTGCTGCTACTACTACTACTACTACCAAAACATCTAATATTGCTACTACCACTACTACTGCTACTGCTACTGCTATTGCTACTGCTACTACTACTACTACCGCTATTGCTATCACTACCACTACTACTATAACTACTACTGCGCTACTACTAGTAGTAGTATTGCGTCTACGACTTCTAATTCAACGACTACCACTATTTCTATAGCTACTACTAGTACATCTACAACTACATCTCGTACTCCTATTATGACTGTTACAACTATGGCTGCTACTACTACTATTTGCACTACCGCTACTACAACAAGTGCTACTCCCACTACTACTACTACAACTACTTCTACTACTCCTATAACTAATACTTCTGGTACTACTATAGCTACGACTACAACTGCAACTACTACAAGTAGTAGTAGTACTACTACAGCTACTACTACAAATGATACTATTTCTTCTACCACAGCTGCTGCCACAACGACGACTACTACTGCTACAACAACGACCACTACTACTACTACCACAACTACTACTACTACTACGACTCCTCCTCTTGCTACTGCGGTCACTACTATTACTACAACAACTACTACTGTTGTTGCTGTAATCACTACAACTACAAATTCTACTACAAGTACTGCCGCTATCACTACTAATTGTACTGCTACTACCACTATAGCTTCGAGTACTGTGACTGCTGCTGCTACTACTACTGTTGCTGCTGCTACTACTATTACTACTATTGCTTTTGTTGCTCCTACTACAAGTACCGCAACTACATCTACTACTAATACTACTACTGCTACTACTACTGCCACTGCGTCTTCTTCTAATATTACTTTTGCTATGACCACTACTACAGCGGATTCTACTGCTACTACTACTACTGCTACTTCTCCTACTACTATTACTCTTACTAATATAGTGGCAGCTACAACCACTATTGCCACTGCTATAACTTCTATTGTTACTACCGCAGCTACTAAAGCTACTACCTCTGCAACAACTGCTACTACTACTGTTATTGCTACTACTACAACTACCACTACTAAAGCCACTACTGCTACTGCTGCTGCTGTTACTTACTACTACCGCTACTACTACCGCTACTACTACTCCTCCTACAACTAATGCAACTACTACTACTACTCCTACTGCTGCTGCTACTACTACTACTCCTAGTGTTGCTACTACTGCTATTTCTACTGTTACTACTCCTAGCGCTGCTACTACAGCTATTGTTACTGCTAATACTACTACATCTACAACTAGTCCTACTCCTAACATGATTGCTACTACTATAGCTGCTACAACTACTGCTACTATGTTTGCTATTACTACTACTTGTACTACTGCTACTACTTTTGCTACTACTACTAGTAGTACTAGTGATACTACTGCTATTACTACAGCTACTACTTCTACTACTACTACCACTATTATTACTACTATTACTACAACTACTACGGCTACTGCAACTACCACTATTACTATTGCTATTACTACTACAACTACTGCTACTATTATTACTAATACTATTCCTACTACTGCTATTCATACTACTACAACTACTTCTAATACTGCTCCTGTAGCTACAACTATTATCACTGCTATTGCTACTACTACTGCAACTATTACCGCTACTACTGCAACTATTACCGTGACAACTACTACTGCCAATGCTACTACTGCAACTACTACTTCTACTACAATTGCTACTACAACGACTCCTGCTATTACTACTGCTGCTACTCTTGCAATTATTGACACTATTACAACAACTGCTACTACTCCTACTATTACTACTACTATTACTGCTACAACAACTACTACAACTACTACTTCTACTCTTACTGCTGCTGCTGCTACTCCTCCTCCTCCTCCTCCTCCTCCTCCTCCTCCTGCTACAACTGCTTCTGCTACTACCTCTACAACTACTACTATCGCTACTACTACTACACTACTCCTACAACTTCAAATACTAGCACTGCTACTCTCCAACAACTAGTACTATTACTACTTTTAATACAACTACTTCTACTACTACAAGTACTGCTACTTCTAGTACTACATTTGCTTCTAATAGTACTACTACTATTACTACTACTCATACTGCTACTGCTACTATTACTCGTTCTACTACTACTACTACTACTACTACTACTACTATTACTACTCAGACGACTACTTCCCCTAATACTATGATTGCTCCTCCTACTATTTCTACAATAACCACTTCTGCTACAGCTATTGCAGTTAGTACTACTACTACAATGACAACAACTACTACTACTACAACTACTACTCAAACTACTACTATCACCACTACTACTTCTACTTCTATTGCCACAAATACTGCACCTACTTCTATACCTATTATTACTAAAACTACTATTACTACTACTATTGCTACAACTACTTCTACTACTATTACTACTAGTAGTAGTACTACTACTACTACAGCTACAACCACTGTTGTTATTACTACAACTACTATTATAATTGCAAATACCACTTCTGCTACACCTACAACAACTACTACTACTCCTACTATACTACTACTGCTACTACTACTACCCCTACTCCTGAAGCACCTCCTATTACAACAACTACAGCTTCAACTAATACTACTACTACAACTATTGCTACTACAATTACCACTACTACTACTACTAATACTGCTACTACTAATACTGCCACTACTACTACTTCTACTACTATTACTACTACTACTACAACTCCTACTATAGATTTTGCTGCTCCAACTAATACTACTGCTGCTATTACTTCTACTCCTGGTACTAGTTTTCGTAGTACTACTACTACTACTATTACTACTACTACGATAACTTCTACTTCTCCTACTACTATTACTACTACTATTGTTGTTGTTGTTGTTGCTGCTACTACTACTGCTACTACGACTACTACAGGTAATAATGCTACCACTACTTTAACTAGTACTGCTACTGCGACTACTACCATGGCTGCTACTAGTACTACTAAAATTGCTACTACGGCTACTACTTCTACTACTATTATTATTACTAGTACAACTATTGCTACTCTTACGACTACAACAACAACAACTACTATTACCACTACTGATACAAGTAGCACTACTACTGTGACAACAAATACTAGTACAACTAGTACAACTATTGCTACTACATCTCCAACAACAATGATAACTACTCGTATTACTACTTCTCCTACATTAACAAGAACAACAACAACTAATGCTACAACTAATGCTAATGTTACTACTACTACTACTACTACTACTACTTCTACTTCTACTACTACTACTACTATTGCTACTACTGCTACTACTACTACCACTATTACTGTTGCTACTACTATCACGATGGCTGCTACAAGTACTACTACTACTACTATTACTAACACAATTGCAACTACTAATATAGCTACAACCATAACTATTACTGCTGCTACTACTACTATTACCATCACTACTACCACTACTACAACCACTTCTACAACAACTACAACTATTCCTACTACTGCTATTAATACTATTGCATTTGCTACTTCTACTACATGTCCTAGAGCTACTACTGCAACAACTACTACTTTCATACCACTACTACGACTGCTAAGGCTACAACTATGACTACTATTGCTACTAATATTTCTACTACAACTACAACTACTGCTACTGCTACTGCTACTAATACTACAGCAATTATTGCTGCTTCTCATATCACCACTACTTTAGCTACCACTAATACTACTACTACTACTACTTCTACGGGTAATATAATACTACTACTGCTGCTATTACCATTACTACTAGTGCTATAGCCACTACTACTATTGCTACCACCACCACTACTACCGCTGCTGCTGCTTCTACTACAAGTACTACTACTAGCACTCCCACTACGACCACTATTACTACAACTACTACTATCACTGCTACCACTGCTACAACTACTACAACTACAACTACTGCAACTAGTACTATTTATTCTACTATTGCAGCTAATCAACTACTACTACTACTACCGCTACTACTACTCCTAGTCCTACTACTATTACCAGCACTACTGCTATGATTACTACTGCCACAATTAGTACTACTACTACTACAACTACTACTTCTACTTCTACTTGTACTACTATTATTGCTACTGAGGTGATGCGGCTGCTACTACTATACTACTACAACCGCTACTACTATTATTGCTACTTACATACTGCTGTAACTGCCTGCTGCAACTTACTACTATGGCTGTGAGTGCTGTTGCCTACTCTACTACATCTACAACAACTTCTGCTACTACTACTACTATACTATACACAACTACTATATTCTTACTTACTACTACTACTACTACTATACTACTACAACTACGTTACTACTGCTACTACTACTACTACGGCAACAACAACAACAATAATAGCAACTCCTATAACTACTGTTGCTGCTGCTGCTACGGCTACTACTACAACTACTACAAATACCATTGCTACTATTACAACTACTATTGCTACTTCTACTACTGCTACTATACTGAAAATGTGGCTACTATTACTACTGCTATTGCTATGACAGCTACTAGTGGTACTGTTGCTACTTCTGCTACTACTACTGCAGCTACTTGTACTATGACGACTACTTCTACTAACTAATACTGTTACTACAACTACTACAACTACTGCTTCTACAACAACAACTACTACTACTACTACTATTGCTACTACTAACTACTGCTACTAATACTTCTACTATTGCTACTACAACTACTGCTGCTACTACTATTGCAACTACTACGGCTGCTACTACTGCCACTACTACTGCTACTACTGCTACTACTACTACTGCAACTACTATAACAGCTTCAACTACCACTACTAATTTAACTACTGCTACTACCACTACACCCTCTATTACCACTGCAACTGCTACTACTAGTACTACTACTTTTACTACTACAACTAATACTACTATTACTATGAGTATTACTACTACTTCTACTACTGCTACTACTGCTGTGATTGCTCCTTGTAATACTACTACTTCTACTACTTCTGCTACCTCTAGAACTACAAGTTCTCATACTACTGCTAATACTGCTACTACAACGGCTTCTACTACTACGACTTCTATTACGGATATTGCTACTACTACTACTACGTCGACTACTACTTCTATTTCTACTTCTACTACTACTCCTGCTAATACTGCTACTACTTCTGTCGCTATTGCTACTACACCTACCACTACCAATTATACTACTGCAACTACTACTATTATGTCTATGACTACTACTATTCCTACAGCTACTATTGCTACTTCTGTTACTACTGCTTCTACTTATACTACTACTACTACTACTGCTGCTATCGCAACTGCTACAACTGCTGCACCTGCAACTACTACCACAACTACTACTACTGCAACAATAGTTACTATTGGTATTGCTGCCAGTATAGCTACTACTACTTCAACCACTTCGACTAGTTCTGCTACTATAACTAGTACTACTACTACTACTACTACTATAAATGCTACTACTATTACAACTACAATTGCTACCACTACTGCTATTTCTACTAGCACTACTATTGCAACTATTGCTCGTACTACTACTGCAACTACTACAGCTACGTATGATACTGTGACCACTTCTACCACTATTGCTACTACTACTACAGCTACAACTACTAGAACTACTACTACTCCTATTATTGCTACTATAGCTACCGCTACTACTATGACTAATACTACAGAGAATTCTACTATTGCCTCTACAACTGCTACTACAACTAGTACCCTTACTATTGCTACTACTACTATGACTACTACTACTACTTCGATTGCGGTTGCTGTTGCTGCTACTGCTACTGCTACTATAATTACTACTATTGCTACTACTACTGTTTCTACTATTATTACAACTACAAGCACTGCTTCTGCAATTGCAGCTGCAGCTACTTCAACTACTATTACTACAATGACTACTACTATTACTACCATTACGACTTCTACGACTACTATAATTACTACCATTACTACTATTACTACTACTACTACTACTTCTACTACTTCCACCTCTTCTACTACTATTACTACTACTGCTACTTCCACCTCTTCTACTGCTATTACTACTATTACAACTAATGCTACTAGTACAACTACAACTCTAACATTTCCAACAATAACAACTACTGCAACTTCTCCTACTACTAGTACATCTCCAGCTACTACTAGCGCTACTACTACTACTACTACTACTATTACTACTACTTCCAATACTTCTACTACTGCTAGTGCTGATATAACTATTACTACTTCTATTGCTACTATTGCTACTATGGGTAATACTGCTACTACTGCTACAACTATTACTGCTACTGCTATTGCTACTATGACTACTTATCATACTACTACTACTACTACTGCTACTATTACTACTAATACAACTACAACAACTATTTTTCTAGCTATAGCTACTAGTGCTTCCCCTACCAATACTGCAACTACAACTTCTATTACTTCTGCCACTACTACTTCAACTACTGATGCTGCTGATGCAACTACTAATACTTCTACTACTGCTACTGCTACTACTACCACTACTGCTACTACTAGTACTATTGCTACTGCTACTATGACAACTTATCATACTATTGCTCCACAACAACAATGACTACTACTCGTATTACCACTTCAACTACTACTACTACTCCTACAACTTCTATTATTGCTTTTCCTACTACTACTACTACCACTACTTCTGCTATGACTGCTACTACTGACGCTAATGACACTATTGCAACTACAACTATAACTACTATTACTACTACTGCTACTAATACTATAATTACTATTGCAACTAATCCGAATACTAATGTTGCTACTAATACTAACACTACTCCTGCTGCTGCTGCAACAACTACTGGTACTACTACTACTACTACTACTACTACTACTACTACTACTACTACTACTACTACTACTGCTGCTGCTGCTGCTGCTGCTGCTGCTGCTGCTGCTACTGCTACTATTACTACTATTACCGCAACTACTATTACCACTTCTATTTCTACTAGTACAACTACTACTGTTGCTATTGCTATTGTCGATGATGCTACTGCTACTATTATCACTAATGCTACTGCTACAACTGCTACTATTCTAAAGCTGCTACTATTATTGCCACTACTACTACTATGACTGCTGCTACAACTACTACTATGGCTATGAGTGTTGATGCTACTTATAGTACTACTACAACTGGTACTGCTACTGCTAGTACTCTACTATAACTACTGATACTACTACTACTACTACTACTACTGCTACTAATACACTTATTACTGCTGCTACTCCTACCACTACTATTGTTACTAGCACTACTACTACAACAACTGCAACTACTTCTACTACTACTACTCCTAGTCTTACTAGTACTACTACTGTGGCTACTTCTACTACTATTACTACTACTACTTCTACTACTAGTGATGCTACTACAACTACTATTATTGCTACTGCTGCTACCACTACTACTAGTACTACTGCTACTATTCTACTACTACTACTTCTGCTACTGCAACTACCCTGACTACTGCTTGTAGCAATAGTAGTAGTAGAAGTGGTAAAAGTAACAGTTGTAGTAGCAATAGCAGCTACAATTGTAGTAGAAGTGGAAGTAGCAGCCGCAGCAACAACCTTAGTAGCATAGTAGTAGTAGTAGTAGTTGTTGTTATTGTTGTAATAGAAGTAGTAGAGGTAGTAGCAGTAACAGTAGCAAAAGCAGTTGTAGTAGTAGAAGTAGAAGTAGTAGGTATACCAATAGCAGTAGTTGTAGACATTATTGAAGTAATAGTAGTACTATAAAATGGAGCAGTAGTAGAAGTAGTAGTAGTATTGATAATAGTAGTAGTAGTGGTAGTAGTAGTCATAATAGAAGTAGTAGTAGCATTAAGAGTAGTAGTAGTAGTAGTAGTAGTAGTAGTAGTAGTAGTAGTAGTAGTGGCACTAGTAGTAGTAGTAGCAGTAGTAGCAGTAGTAGTAGTAATAGCAATCGTAGCAATAGTTAGAGAAGTCGAGTGGTAGCAGTAGCTGTAGTAGTAGCAGTAGTAGTAGCAGTAGTGGTAGTAATAGTAGTAGTAGGAGGAGGAGGAGGAGATGAAAAGTAGTAGTATCAGAAGTAGAAGTCACAAAAGTAGTTATTAGAGTAGTACTAGTTATAGTAGTGGTAGCAGTAGTAGTAGTTATAGCTGTAGTGGTAATAATAGCAATAGTAGTAGTAGTAGGAGAAGTAGTAGTAGTAGTAGTAGTAGTAGTAGTAGTAGTAGTAGTAGAAGTAGTTCTAGTACCAATAGAATTAGATGTAGCAGCCGTAGTAGTAGTAGTACTAGTTCTAGTAGTAGTAATGGCAGCAGTAGCAGTAGCAGTAGTACTAGCAGTAGTTGTAGTTGCGAAAGTTGTAGTAGTAGTATTGTAATATTACTAGTAGTAGTAGGAGGAGATGTCGTATTAGTAGTGGTAGTAGTGACAGGAGTTGTAGTTGTTGTTGTGGAAGGAGTAGTAGTTGTAGTGGTAGTAGAAGCTGTTGTAGCCATAGCAACAATAGCAGTAGTATTTATAGTAGCAGTTGTAGTAGTAGTATTAGTAGTAGTAGTAGTAGTAGAAGTAGTAGGAAAAGTAGTAGTTGTTGTACAAGTGGTAATAGTAGCATTAGTAGTCATAGTAATAATAGTAGCAGCAGCAGCAGCAGTAGTCGTAGTAGTAGTAGAAGTAGAAGTAGTAGCAGTAGCAATAGAAGTAACAGTAGCTATATTAGTAGTCGCAATTGTAGTACTGGTAGAAGTAGTACTTGTGGTAGTAGTCAGGGCAGTAGTAGCAGTAGTAGTAGCGATAGTAGTCGCAGCAGTAGTAGCAATAGTAGTAGAAGTAGTAGTAGTAGTAGTAGTAGTAGTTGTAGTAGTAGTAGTAGTAGTAGTAGTAGTAGTAGTAGTAGTAGTAGTAGTAGTAGTAGTAGTAGTAGTAGTAGTAGTAGTAGTAGTAGTAGTAGTAGTAGTAGTAGTAGTAGTAGTAGTAGTAGTAGTAGTAGTAACATTAGCATTAGTTGTAGTAGTAGCAGTAGTAGTAGTTATTGTTGTTGTAGGAGAAGTAGTAGTACTAATAGTTATCGTTGTTATAGGAGTAGTAGTAGCAACAATTAACTTTGTAGTAGTTGTATTAGTAGTGGTAACAGTAGTAGTAGTTGTTGTAGTTATAGTAGCAGCAGTAGCATTAATAGTAGTAATAATAATTGTAGTTGAAGTAGTAGCTATACTAGCAGCAACAGTAGTAGTAGGAGCAACCATAGTAGCAGTAGCAGTAGCAGTAGTAGTAGTTAAAGTAGTGGTAGCAATAGTAGTAGTTTTAGTAGCAGTAGCAGCAATAGTAGTAATAGTAGTATAAGAAGTAGTAGTTATTGTAGTAGCAGTACTGGTAGTAGTAGTATTACTAGCAAAACTAGTAGTAGGAGTGGATACAGTAGCAGCACTAGAATTAGTTGGAACAGCAAAAGTCGTGGTAACAGTTGTAGTAGTAGTAGTAATAGTAGTAGGAGAAGGAGTAGTAGTAGTAGCAGCAGCAGCAGTAGTAGTGGTAATTGTAGTAGCAGTAGTGACATAGTAGCAGTCAAAGTAGTGGAGGTAGTAGTAGTAGTAGTAGCCGTAAGAGTAGTTGTAGTAGCATTAGTAGTAGTAGCAAGAACAGTAGTAGTTGTAGTAGGTGCAGTAGTCACAGTCGCCGTAGCAGTAGCAGTAGTTGCAGTAGCAACAGTAGCCGTATTAGTAGTAGTATTAGTTGCAATAGTAGTTTGAGTAGTAGTATTAGCAACCGTAGTAGCAATAGGAGCAGTAGTGGCAATAGTATTTGTAGTTGTAGTAGTAGCAGTTGTAGTAGTTGCATCTATTATTGTAGTAGGTGGAGTAGTAGTAGTCGTGGCCCTATTAGCAATGGGAGGAGTAGTAGCGGTCATAGCTAAAGTAGCAGTTATAGTATTAGCAACAGCAGTAGTTGTCGTAGAAGTAGTATGTGTCGTCGTCATCGTAGTAGTAGTTCTAGTCATAGTAGTTGTAGTTGTAGTAGCTGTAGTAGTAGTAGTAGTAGCAATAGGAGTAGAAATAGTAGTAGAAGAAGTAGTAGTTGTCGTAGTAGTAGCAGTAGCAGTAGTTGTTGTTGTTGTTGTTGTTGTAGTACTAGTAGTAATAGTAGTTATAGAAGAAGTGGTAGTATTAGTTGTTGTAGTAGGGGCAAGAGTAGTAGCAGTAACTATAACAATTGTAGCAGTAGTACTAGTTGCAATAGTAGTAGCGGCACTAGTAGTAGCAATAGAAGTAGTAGTAGTTGTAGTAGTAGTGGTAGTAGTAGTAGTAGTTGTTGTAGTAGTAGTAGTAGCAATAGCAGTAATCGTAGCAGAAGTTGCTGTAGAAGTATATGTAGTTGTAGTTATTATAGTAATTTTAGTAGTAGTAGCAATAGTTGTAGTAGTTTTAGTAGTGGTAACAGAAGTGGCAATAGCGGGCTTAGTAGCAATAGTAGTCGTAGTAGCAGTCGTAGCAATAGTAGCAATACTAGTAGCAGTAGTAGTCATAGTAATAGTAGTAGAAGTAGCTGTAGTAATACTAGTAGCAAAACTAGTAGTAGTAGTAATAGTAGTAGGATAAGTAGCAATAGTGGGAGTATTAGTAGTATACATAGTAGTAGTAGTAGTAGTAGCAGCAACAACAGCAGTAGTAGTAGAATTAGCAGTAGTTGTAGCATTAATAGTAGTTGTTGTAGAAGTAGTAGTAGTAGTAGTAGTAGTTATTATTATGATAGGAGACGTAGTAGTAGTAGAAGTGGAAGTGGTAGCAGAAATATTTGTTGTTGTAATAGTAGTAATAGTTGTAATAGTAGTAGTAGTCATGTAGTAGTGGTAGCAGTAGTAGAAGTAGCAGAAAAAGTAATTGTTGTAGTTGTAGCAGTAGTAGTATCTGATGTAGCAATAGTAGCAGCAATAGTAGTAGATATAGTTGTAGTTGTAGTAGTAATTGCAGTAGTAATAGCAGCAGCTGTAGTAGTCAAAGTTGTGGTAGAACCAGTAGCAATAGCAGCCATAGTTGCAATAGTAGTAGTAGTAGAAGTAGTAGTTGTAGTAGTAGTAGTAATAGCAGTGGAAGAAGTAGAAGTAGTTGTAGTATTAGTAGTAGTTGAAGAAGAAGTAATAGTAGCAGAAGTAGTAATAGTAGTTGGATTATAGTAGTAGCAGAAGCAGCAGCAGTAGTATTAGTTGGAGTCAGAGCAGTAGTAGTAGCAATGGTAGTGGCAATAGCAAAAGTAGTTCAGGAAGTTGTAGTAGTGGCAGTAGCAGTAGTAGCCGTAGTTGTTGTTGTTGCAGTAGTAGTAGTAGTAGTAGTAATTATAGTAGCGATAGTAGTAGTAGTAGCATTTGAAGTAGTGATAGCAATATTTGCAGTACTACTACAACTTTTACTACTGCTACTAGTACTACTACTTCTCATTCACCAACTCCTAATACAATTACTGCTACTTGTACTACTACTACTACTACTACTACTTGTATTGCTACTACTAGAACCACTAGTACAACTACTTCTAATGCAACTACTACTTTTACTTCCGTAACTAGTACTGCTGCTGTTGCTACTGCTACTGCTACTGCTGCTGCTGCTGTTACTACTACTACTAGTACAGCTCCTACTTCTACTACAATTATAACCACAACAACCACTAATGCAGCTGCTGCTATGGCTGTAACTCCTACCAACACTACTACAACAACAACTACTACTACTAATAATAATAATAATACGAGTATTACTACTTGTACTGCTACTACTACTACTACTACTACTACTACTACTACTACTACTACAAGTATAATGACTTCTAATACTACTACTACTGCTCCTGCAGTTTCTACTGCTATTACTACTACTATTCTGGCTATTACTACTACAATGACAACCATTGCTACTACTATTACTACTACTATAACTGCTACTACTATTGCTACTACCTCTACTACTACAACTATTGGAACTACTTCTACTACTACAACTACTATTACTACTCCTCCTCCTACTACTACTATTACTACTATTACTACTAGTACTTCGACTACAACTACTTCTAGTACTTCTACTACTACTGCTAATACTACTACTACGACAACTAGAACTACCACTACTACTCCTCCTACTACTACAACTCCTACTACTACTACTTCTACTCTTACAGTTATTGTTACTACAAATACTGAAACTTATACTACTATTACTACTACTACTACTACTACTACTACTACTACTACAACTACAACAATAACAACTACTTCTGTTGCAACTACTACTACTACTATGTTGCTGCTATTAGTACTACTACTACTACACCTATTGCTACAAATACTACTACTACTACTATTACCACTACTACTACTATTACTACTTCTATTGCTCCTACTGCTTCTACCATAATTACTACCACTACTATCACTGCTACAACTACTACTCCTACTATTGTGATTACTACTGTGACTACTACAACTACTGCTACTACCACTATTGATACTACTTCAATTGCTATTACTACTACTACTGCTACTACTTCTATTGCTACTCCAACTACTCCTCCTTGTCCTACTACTACTACTCCGAATGCTACTATTAATACAACTACTTCGCCTAGTACTACCCCTAATCCTACACCTACTCCTATTACTACTACAACTACCACTACTACTACCACTACTACTACTAATTGTATTATTACTACTATAATTACTTTTACAACTACTACTACTACTACTACTACTACTAGAACTGCTACTACTACTACTAATACTAGTACTACTACTTCTACTACTACTACAACAACAACTACTACTAGTATAATGAACACTAATACTACTACTACTGCTCCTGCTATTTCTACTACTACTACAACAACTACTTTTGCTACAACTACTACAATCACAACCACTGCTACTGCTACTACTACTACTACTACTACTACTACTACCTCTCCTACTACAACTACTGCAGCTACATCTACTACTACAATTACAACTACTACTCTTACTACTACTGCTGCTACTATTACTACTACTACTACTACTTGTACTACAAGTATTTCTACTACAACTTCTTCTAGTACTTCCACTACGACTACTACTACTACTACTCCTATGACGACTAGAGCTACCACTACAATTCCTCCTCCTACTACTACTACTCCTATTCCTACTACTTCTACAATTACTATTATTATTACTACTACTAGTACTACTACTACAACTACTACAACAACAACTTCCACTATTACTACTACCACTACTACTACTACTGTTGCTGCTACTAATACTACTACTACACCTATTGCTAAAAATACTGCTGCTGCTACTACTACCACTACTATTACTATTACTACTACTACTATTACTGCTACTATTACTACTACTACTATAACTACTTGTACTACAAGTATTTCTACTACTACTTCTTCTAGTTCTTCCACAACGACTACTACTACTGCTACTCCTCTGACAACTAGAACTACCACTACAATTCCGCCTCCTCCTACTACTACTCCTGTTGCTACTACTTCTACAATTACTATTACTATTACTACTAATACTAAAACTTCTACTACTATTACTACCACTACTAGTACTACTACTACTAGTACTACTACTACAAGTACTACAACAATAACAACTTCTAATGTAACTACTATCACAACTACTACTACTGTTGCTGCTACTAGTACTACAACTACACCTATTGCTACAAATATTACTACTACTACTATTACCACTACTAATACTATTACTACCTCTTTTGCTACTACTGCTTCTACTATTACTACTACTACTACTATAGCTGCTACTCCTACTGTTGTGATTACTACTGTGACTACTACTATTGCTGCTACTGCCACTATTGATACTACTACTATTGCTATTATTGCTACTGCTGCTACTACTTCTATCGCTGCTCCAGCTACTCCTCCTCCACCTCCTACTACTACTCCTACTACTACTATTACTACTACTACTTCTTCTAGTACTACCCCTAATCCTTTACCTAATCTTATTACTACTATAACTACTACTATTACTATCACTTCTACTATTTGTATTACTACTACTACAACTACTATTACAACTACTTCTACAGCTACTACTACTACTAGAACCGCTACTACTGCGGCTACTACTATAACTATGGCTACTACTGCTACTACTATAATAACCTATACTACCGCTGCTGCTACAGCTGCAACTCCTTGTGCTACTACAACTGCTACTATTACTAAAACTACGACCACTAATACTACTACTACTACTACTACTACTACTACTACTACTACTACTGCTGCTGCTGCTGCTGCTGCTGCTACATCTACTACACATACTCCAACCCCTACTCCTTAAAACTACACCTTCTCTTACTTCTGCTACTACAATTATAACTACTCCTATTGCAGCTACAACTACTAGTACTATTACAGCAACTACTGCTACTACTACAACTAATACTTTCATTACTACCGCTACTGCTACTACTACTACAACTATTACTAGTACTACTGCTGCTGCTGCTACTGCTGCTATTGCTACTACTACTGCTACTTCCGCTACTATGACTAATACTACTAGTACTGCCACTACTTCTGCTACTACTACTCCGACTCCAACTTCTACTCCTACTACTATTCTGAATACTACTACTTTTACTACTACTTCTACGACTTTTGCTGCTGCTACTACTACTACTACATCTACTACTGCTACTACTACTACTGCTACTACAGTAACAATAACAACAACTACAACTACTGCAACAACAACAACAACAATAACAACTACTGCTACTACTACTACAACTATTACTATTACTACTACTAGTAGTAGTACTACTGCTAATACTACCACAACTGTTACTACTGCTACAACTGTTGCTATAGCTGCTGCTACGTCTAGTATTCCTACTACGCTAACTACTGCTATTATGGACATTCCTACTACAACTACTATTGCTACTACCACTGAACTTACATTCGTACCCCAGCTCCTACGACTACTACCATTACTATTCCTCCTCCTGCTCCGACTACAACTACTACTACTCCAAATACCCCTTCTGCTACAACTACTACTACTACTACTACTACTACCAATTATTCCAACTACTAGTTCGACTATTACTGCTTCTACTACTACTATTACTACTACTCCTACTCGAACTCCTACTACTACTATTCCAACTAAAATTTCTACTAATACTACCACTACAACAACAACTACTACTATGATCACTACACCTACTAGTACTGCTTCTACTAGTAATACTACTAATTCTCCTCCTACTACTACTACTTCTGCTTCCACAAGTACTTCTGTTAGTAATTCCCCAACTACTACTACTACTACAACTACAACTATAACTACTAGCACTACCATTGCTGCTTGTACTGCTGCTGCTACCGCTACTACTTCAACTACAACTATTATTACTACTACTGAAGCTACAACCACTACTAGTGCAGCTACTACTACTACTACAACTGCTACTACTACTGCTGCTACTACTGCTCCTACTACTGCTACTAAAACAAATGCTACTAGTACTACTATTATTACTACTACGGCTACAACTATTACAACCACTACTTCTACAACAACTGCTACTACTATTACTACTACTACCACTACCACTACTACTCTTGCTGCTGCTATTTTTGCTGCTGCTGCTACAACTAATACTCCTATTACTTCTCCTACTAATACTACTACTACTACTACTACTACTACTACTACTACTACAGCTTCTTCTACTACTACAACTTGTACTACTGCTACTATTTCTGCTAATATTACTACTGCTACAATTGTTGCTGCTGCTACTTCTACATCTACTACTTTCATTACTACAACTAATACTAGTATTACTATTACTATAGCTGTTGTTAGTACTACTGCTACTGCTACTGCTACTACTACTATTGCTACTATAGCTACTGCTACTACTATTGCTACTACAGCTGCTGCTGCTACAACAACTACTACTAATAATTTTGCCACTAATACTGTAGCTACTACTACTACTATTGCTACTACGGCAACTACAATTACAACTATTACCACTACGGCTACTACTACTACTACTACTTCTACCACTCCTAGTTGTAGTACTATTACTTCTACTACCATTACTACTACTACAACAACTATTACTATGATGACTGCTACTACTAATCCTACTACTACTATTGCTCCTACTGCTACTACTACTATTATCGTTATTAGTACAATTGTGACTACTATAACTACTATTACTGCTACTAATACTTCAACTACTACTGCCGCTACTACTACCACTACTTCTACTACTACTACTACTGTTATTGCTGCTACAACAACTTGTCCTATTGCTGCTACTACTATTGCTTCTACTACTTCTTCTACTTCTACTACTATTACTACTGCTACACCTACTCATTCTACTACTACTACTCCTCCTTCTACTATGACTTCTATTCCAACTACTATGGCGATTACTTCTATGACTACTACCACCACTACTACTACAACAACAACAACTACTACTACCACTACTGCTACTTCTGCTCCTCCTCCAACTACTAATACGACTGTTACTGTTGCTACTACTACTGCTACTACTACTACTAATATTACTACTACTCCTACTCGAACACCTACTCCTACTACTATTCTAACTATAACAACTCCGGCAGCTGCTACTGCTGCTACTGCTAGTAGTAGTAGTACTACTTCTGTTGCTACTACTACGACTACTGCTACTACTACCGTAGCTATTACTGCAACTACTACTACTGCTATTACTACATGAGCTACTACTGCGGCTACTACTATTGCTACTACTACTACTACTAGTACTACTACAGCTGCTAGTGCTGCAAATACTACTACCACTACTATTACTACTCATACAACTATTCTTGCTACTGCTGCTCCTACAACTACTGCTACTGCTGCTCCTATGGCTACTACTACTGCTACTACTACTGCAATTACTACTATTGCTACTACAACTACTACGACTACTGCTACAACAACTATAAGTTTTGTTACTACTAATACTACAGCTCCTTCTACTACTAGTACAATTGCCACTTCTACCTCTACAGCAACAAGTATTACAACTACTTCCCCTACTTCTACTACTTCTGCAACCACTACTGCTACAGCAACTATTGCTTCTACAACAACAACAATTACTACTGATACCACGACTACTAGTACTGCTACTAGTACTACTAAAACTACTACTAAAACAATAACCACTACTACTACTTCTACTGCTCCTATAGCTACTACTATTTGTATGACTATACTACTACTACTCCTCCTCCTCCTCCTCCTCCTACTGCTACTGCTACAACTACTGCTACTATTTCTGCTACTAGTTCTACCACTGCTACTACAACCACTTGTACTGCAACAACTATTACTATTACTATTACTACAACTACCACTACAACTACTTGTACTACTACTGCTTTTACTACTATTGCGACTACAACTACAGCCACTACGACTACTACTTCCTCACTATTACTTCTATTACCAATTCTACTGCTATTGCAACTACTGCTTCAACTGCTACGATTACTACTTTAACTACCACTATTGCTACTGCTACTACGCTACTGCTACTCCCACTACTACCAGTCCTATAGATACTACTGCTACTGCTACTAATTTTTGTACTGCTACTACTACTGCCAAGACGACAACTAGGACTACTATTGCTACAACTACTACTATTAGTTCTGTTACAACAACTACTACAACTAATACTTCTACAACTTTTTCAACTGTTGCTACATATACTACTACTACAGTAATTATCACTACTTCTCATATTACAACTACTTCAACTACCACTACTACCACTACAACTTCTACAGCTATTATACGACTACTACTGCTGCTTCTACTACTACGAGTACTAGTGCCACTACTGCAGCTGCTATTGCCACTACGGGTACTACTACTTCTGCTACTACTACTACTACTACTTCTTCTTCTTCTATTACTACTACTACAGCCGCTACTACTGCTGCACCAAGTACTTCTACTACTACTGTTATAGTTATTGGAACTACTCCTGCGCCTACTACAACAACTACTACTACCACTACTTCTATTACTACTGCTACTTCTACTACTGCTACTACTAGTACTACTAGTACTACTGCTACAAATAGAACTCCTACTACAACGGCAACTACTACTTCTACAACTACTACTACTATTAATACAACTACTATAGCTACTACAGATACTGCTACTTCGACGACTACAACTACTATGACAAGTACTACTTCTACTACTACTGCTGCTGCTAATAATACCACTGCTACTTCAGCTACTACTGCTACTACTACTCCAACTACTACTACGGCTACTACTACTATTCCTCTAGCTACTACAGTAACCGATGCAACTACTGCAATTGCTACTACTACAACTACAAATACTACTGCCACTACTGCTACGATTGCTACTACGGCTGCTAATACTGCTACTCCAACTACTATTGTAATGAAACTACTTCTAATGGTGTAGCGACTGCTACAACTACACCTACAACTACTCCTACTGCTGCTGCTGCTACTACTACTACTACTACTGCTATTATAGCTACGAGTACTACTGCTGCTCTCACTACCTCGAATGCTACTACTACAACAACTACTACTACAATTACCACTACTAATACTACTAATACTATTGCTACTACAACTTCTCCTACTACTATTACTACTGCTACTACAACTGCTACTACGGCTTTTGCTGCTCGAGCTAATACTATTGCTGCGATTGCTTCTACTCCTACTACTAGTTTGGCTAGTATTATACTACTACTGCTGCTGCTACTACTACAATAACTACTACTTCTTCTACTACCATTACTACTACTACTACTATTACTTCTGCTACTACTACTGCTACTGCTACTACGGTTGCTACAGGTACTAGTGCTACCACTACTTTAACTACTACTATTGCTACCATGGCCACTACTACTACCATTGTTGATACTACGACTACTACTTCTAGTACTATTATCACTACTATTGCTACTGCTACTGCTACTACGAGTATCACAACAACTACTACGATTACCACAACTGACACTAGTAGCACTACTACGACGACAACAAATACTAGTACAACTAATACAACAATAGCTGCTACATCTCCAATAGCAACGATAATTACTACTACTACTTCTCCAACATCAACAACAACAACAACTACTACTACTACAACTAATGCTAATGTTACAACTATTATTACTACCACTACTACTGCTACTATTGCTACTGCAGCTAGTACTACTAACACTATTACAACAACTACTACTACCATGACGGCTACTACGAATACTACTACTACTACTGCTGCTGCTGTTACTACTGCTATTGTTGCTACTACTACTATTACTATCACTACTACCACTACTACAACCACTTCTACAACAACTATTACTATTCCTACTACGACTACTAATACTACTGCTACTTCTACTTCTACTACTAGTCCTACAACTACTACTGCAATAACTGCTACTTTTCGTACTACTACTACTACTGTTAAGACTGCAACTATGACTGCTATTGCCACTAATACTTCTACTACAACTACAACTATTGCTACTGCTACTACTACTACAGTAATTATTTACTACTCATATTACCACTACTTCAGCTACTACTAATACTACTGCTACTACTTCTATAGTTAATATAGTACTACTATTGTTGCAACTACCACTAGTAGTAGTACTACAACAACTACTATTGCTACTGCTATTACTTTTACTACTGCTGCTGCTTCTACAACAACTGCTTCTACTGGCACTCCTACCACCACCACTACTACTACTACCACAACTATAGCTGCTACCACTACAACTACTACTACGCCTGCTACTACTACTCCAACTAGTACTATTTCGGCTACTATTGCAGGTAATGAACTATTACAACTACTACTACCACTACTACTACTCCACGTCCTACTACTATTACCACCACTACTACTACGATTGCTACTGCCACTATTACTACTACTACTTCTACTTCTTATAGTACTACTACTACTACTGCTACTGCTACTGATGTTGATGTGGCTGCTACTACTATTACTACTACAATTGCTACTACTATTACTGCTACTAATACTGCTATAACTACTACTGCGACTACTACTACAGCTATGAGTGCTGCTGCTATTTCTACTACAGCTACAACAACTTCTGCTACTGCTGCTGCTGCTACTACTACTACTACTACTACTACTGCAATAACAACTACTACTGCTACTACAACTACAACAACTAACGCTACTGTTACTATTATTACTACTACTGCTGTTGTTGCAACAGTTACTACTACTTCTACTAAAAATACCACTACTACTATTACAATTACTACTGCTACTTCTACTACTACTGCTACTGTTGCTAGCACTACAAATGCCACTACCATTACTACTACTGCTGCTATGACTGCTACGAGTGCTATTGTGGCTACTTCTACTACTATTGCTGCTGCTACTAGTACTACCACCACTACTACATCTACTAACTAATACTACTACTACAACTGCTGCAACTACTGCTTCTGCTGCTACTACTACGACTACTACTACTATTACTACTCCAAACTACTACTACTAATACTTCTACTACTTCTACTGCTCCTCCTACTACTACTACAACAACAACAACAACTATGGCCGCTACTACTCCCACTACTGCTGCTGCTACTACTACTACTGCCACTATTGCATCTACTACTACTACTAATACTATTGCTGCTGCTACAACTGCTGCTACTACAATAGCTGCAACTACCACAACTAATTTAACTACTGCTACTACCACTGCACCCTCTATTACAACTGCAACTACTACTACTACTACTACTACTACTACTACTATAACTACTACTTCTACTACTATTACTACTATTGCGGTTGCAGCTGGTACTACTACTAGTACTAATGCAACTACTGCTACTTCTATTACTTCTGCTACTACTTGAACTACCACTTCTCATACTACTACTTATACTGCTGCTATTGCTGATTCTACTACTGCTACTGCTATTATGTATATTGTTACTACTACTACCACGTCGACTACTAATTCAATTGCTAATACTACTACTCCTACCACTACTAATTGTACTACTGCAATAACTACTACTACTTCTACTACTACTACTATTCCTACCACTACTATTGCCACTATTGCTACTGCGACTACTACCTCTACTACTACTACGACTTCTACTACTAGTACTACTGCTGCTGCTGCTACTACTACTACCGCTATTGCTGCACTTCCAACCACTACCACAGCTACTACTTCTGATACTAATACTTTTGCTACTGCTACTGCTACAACATCTATTACTATTGGTATTGCTACTGCTATTGCTACTACTACTACAACCACTTCAACTAGTTCTACTTCTACAATGACTACTACTACAACTATGACTATAACTAGTACTACTACTACTACTACTAATACTAGTACTATTACAACTACAATTGCAACCACTACTACTATTTCTACTAGCACTATTATTGCAATTATTGCGACTACTACTGCTACTACTACTACAGCTACTTATGATACTACTACCACTTCTACCACTACTGCTACTACTATTGCAACGACTCCTATTACACCTACAACTACCAAAACTACTACTCCTCCTCCTATTGCTACTACAACTACTCATACTACGACGACTAATATTACAGTGAATACTGCTACTACCTCTACAACAGCTGCTACAACTAGTATCGTTACTATTGCTACTACTACTATTACTACTACTATGGCTACTACTACTGCTACTACTTCTACAACTACTGTTATCGCTGCTACTGCAGTTGCTACTGCTACTGCTACTATAATTTCTACTACTATAGCTGCTGCTACTGCTGTTACTATTATTACTACTATTAGTATTGCTTATGCTACTACAGCTACAACTACTTCTACTACTATTACTACTATTACTACTTCTATTTCTCCTACTGCTTCTACTATAATTACTACTACTATTACCACTACTACAACTGCTACTCCTACTATTGTGATTACTACTCTGACTACTACAACTATTGCTACTACCACTTTTGATGCTACTTCTATTGCTATTACTACTACTACTGCTACTACTTCAATTGCTACTCCAGCTACTCCTCCTCGTCCTGCTACTACTACTCCGAATGCTACTATTAATACTACCACTTCATCAAGTACTACCCCTAATCCTATTACTACTACCACTACTACAACTAATTGTATTATTACGACTACAACTACTTTTACAACTACTTATACTACTACAACTACTACTAGAACTGCTACTACTGCTACAAATACTAGTACTACTACTTCTACTACTACTACAACAACTACTAATACTAGTATAATGAACACTAATACTACAACTACTGCTCCTGCTATTTCTACTGCTACTACAACAACTACTTTTGCTACAACTACTCTACTTCTACCACTACTAATATTGCCACTACTACTGCTACTATTTTGACCTCTACAACTAGTACTACTACCACTTCTACTACTACTACTACTGCTACGACTAGTACTACTACTACAACTACTACTATAACAACTACTTCCACTGTTACTACTATTACTACTACTAGTAGTAGTACTACTACTATTGCTACTACTACTACTGCCTCGATTACTACTACTATTGCTACTACCGCTTCAATTACCATTACTACTACTACTAAAGCTACTACTCCTACAGTTGCGATTACTACTGCTACTACTACCGCTACTACTACCACTACAACTACTACCACTACTTCTACCTCTTCAATTGCTATTACAACAACTATTGCTACTACTTCTATTGCTACTCCTACTACTCCTCCTATGACTACTACAACTCCTCCTCCTACTATTACTGCTACTATTGCTTCTACTACTGCCCCTGCTCCTACATCGTACAATTACTACTACAACTTCTACAACAACAACTACCACTCCTACCTCTCTTTCGCGTACTACTACTACAACTATTATTACAACTACTTCTACTATTACTAGTACTACTATAGCAACTATTGCTACTATTACTACTACTACTACTACTACTACTGCAACTACTATTGCCCTACTACTACTGCTGCTACTACTACAACAGCTACTAGTATTACTACTACTACTACAGCTACGACTCCTAGTACTACTGCTACTACTACTACTACTACTAGTACTATTGCTACTACT
This sequence comes from Trichopus zeylanicus subsp. travancoricus, assembly GCA_005019695.1. Lineage (NCBI taxonomy): Eukaryota > Viridiplantae > Streptophyta > Magnoliopsida > Dioscoreales > Dioscoreaceae > Trichopus > Trichopus zeylanicus. The sequence continues at coordinate 187,118 of RXID01021376.1, read as the reverse complement.
ACTTCTCATACACTGCCTCCTACCATTGAAAATACACCTACTATTACTTCTACTACTAGAATTACTACTAATCCTATTACTTCCACTATTACCACTACTACTGCTATTATTACTACTACTACTACTTCCACTACTACTACTGCTACTACTACTACAACAACAACTACTACTATTATTACTACTACAACCACTACTTCTACTACTGCTGCTATTTTTGCTACTACTACTACAACTATACTTACTGCTGCTACTACTACTACTACTACTACAACTAATATTACTACTACTATGGCTACAACTACTACTACCATTACTACTACTACTACTACTACGATAACTACTGCTCCTACTGCTGCTATTACTACTTCTACTATTACCACTATTGCAACTACCACTACTACTACTAAGACTGCTGCGTCTACTACTACTGCTACTACTGCTTCTATTACTACAACAACTGTTGCTCCTCCTCCTACTACTACTACTCCTACTCCTATTGCTACTACTGCTACCCCTGCTCTGACTACTACCCCTACCCTAACACCAACAACTATTATAGCAACTATTGCTACTACTAATACTACTACTACTACTACTAAAACTATGTCTACTACTGGTACTAGTACTATTACTGGTACTACTACTACTATGAGTACTTCTATTACAACTATTACCAGTACTTAAACTACTATGACTACTGCAACTACTACTACTTCTACTCTTACTACTATTGCTACAACTATTACTACTACTACTATAACTACAACAACCACTACTACTATTACTACTATATCTACTACTTCTGTAACTACTACTGCTACTTCTACTTCTACTACTGTTTCTACTACTACTACTACTACTGCACCTATTAGTACAAATACTACACCTACTATTGCTAATAATGCTACTACTATTACTTCTACTACTCTTATTACTACTACTACTGCTGCTACAACCACTAGTGCTACTTCCCCTAATGCTCTGCTACTACTCCTACTACTATTATTACTACACATACTTCTACTACTACTTCTACTTTTAGTGCTACTACTACAAGTACTTCTATTGCTACTCCTTCTACTTCTCCTCCTCCTACTACTACTACTTCTACTCCTACTACTACCCCTGCTCCTACAACTACTCCTATTATGACTACGACTACTACTATTACTACTACTACTACTACTACTACTACTACTGCGACTACTACAACTGCTACTACTACTACAACAACTACTGCTGCTGCTGCTGCAAATGCTGCAACACCTAGTTGGACTACTACTACTACTAGTACTACCACTAGTACTTCTACTACTATTACTACTACAATAACAACAACTGCTGCTACTACTACTACTTCTCCTCCTCCTCCTTCCACTACTACTACTACTAATACTACTACAACCACTAGTACTCTTGCTACTACAACTACGCGTACACCAACTCCTATATCTAAAACTACACTGACTACTTCTTTTGCTACAGGAATTACTTATATTACTGCTACTTATATTACTATTACTACTATTTCTACTACTACTACTTCTTCTGCGACTACTACTACTGATACTACAACTACAACAACAACAACAACTACTACTACTCTTGCTATTAGTACTACTACTATGACAACAGCTTCTACTACTGCTACTACTACTTCTGCCACCACTACTACTGCTAGTCATACTACCTTTAGTACTATGATTACTGCCACTATTACTACACTTCTACTGCAACTATTGCTACTAGCACAACTACAACTCCAACAACTACTACTATTCCTACTACTAATACTCCTACTACTACAACTACTTCTTCTACAACTACAGTGATTGCTACTACCACTACTACTACTACCACTACTGCTACTACTCCTACTAATGCTACAGCTACTTCTCCTACTACTACCACTACTGCTACTACTCCTCCTCCTCCTCCTACTACTACTACAACAACAACAACTACTGCTGCTCCTACGACCCGTACTCCTACCCTAACTACTATTACCACTACTACAACTGGTGCTAGTAGTACTACTACTTGTACGACGACAATGATAACAACTATTAATACTACTTCAACTACTACTGCTACTGCTCTTACTACTATAGCTACCATTACTGCTATGACTAATTCAACTGTTGCTACTGCTACAGCTCTTACTAGTACTGTTATTACCACTGCAACTATTACTACAATTGCTATAGCTACTATTACTACTACTACTGTTGTTGTAACTCCTACTATAACTACTTCTCCTCCTACTACAATTACTACTACCACACCAACTACAACCACAACTACAACTACTAGTACTTCTGCCACAACTACTACAGCTACCGCTAGTACTACTACTACTACTACTACTATTACTACTACTACAACTACAGCTGCTGCTACTAGTAGTACTGCTACTATGACTACTCCTCCTCCTCCTCGTACTGCTACTACTACAACAACAACAACAACTACTACTACTACAACTACTACTACTACTACAACTACTACTCCTACAGCTTCTGCTAATCCTCCTAATACTACTAATACTACAACTACTACACCTACCACTACGGCTTCTTCTACTACTGCTACTGCTGCTACTGGTACTAATACCACTACAACTACTAATTCTTATACTATCACCACTCGTGCTACTACTACTACTATGACAAAAACAACTACTACGACAACAACAAAAACAACACTAACTATACAACTACAACTACTACTACAACTACTACTGCGATTACTACTACTACTACCTCTAGTACTACTATTACTGCGACTACTACTTCGCTACTACTACTGCAACCATTTATACTAGTACTACTATTGTTCCCACAACTACTACTAGAACAACAACTACTACTACTCCAACTGCTACTACTACTACTCCTACTACTACTAGACTACTACTACTACTACTGCTTCTACTACCAATACTACTACAACAACTACTACTACTACTACTAATAGACTACTACTACTACTACTGCTTCTACTACCAATACTACTACAACAACTACTACTACTCCTACAACTACTCCAACAATTGCTACCATTTCTCCTAGTAATACTACTACTACTACTACGACTACTACTACTATTAAAACAACATCTACTGCTACTATTACTCATACTATAACTACTACAACTACCACTACTATTACTCATACTATAACTACTATAGCTACCACTACTATTACTACTACTACTACTACCACTACTACTACTACTACTACTACTACAACAACAACAACAACAACAACTATTACTACTACCGCTATTACTACTACTACTAATACTACTACTATAACTAGTAATACTGCTGCTACTTCTGCTACTATTGCCACTTTACAAACTATACTACAACTCTAGCAACTACTACTACCATGACTACAACAACTACTACTACTACAACAACAACTACTACTACTATTGCTGCTTTGCTTCTACTACTACTACTAAAACTGCCACTACTACTACTATAATTTCTAGTACTACTGTTGTTGCTACTGCTACAGTTGTTGCTGCTAGTTCTATCACTACAACACCAGCTACTATTACTATTGCTACTGCTCCTACTACACTTCCTACTCCTACCCCTGCTCCTATTACTACTACTACTACCACCACCACTACTACTATTACTACTACCACTACTACTACTACTAGTATTACTACTACTACTACAACAACAACAACAACAACTACTGCCACTACTGGTACTACTACTACTACCACTACTGCGACTACCGCTACTACAACTACGACTACTACTATAGATACTACTACTACTCCTACTAATACTACTATTACAACTACTACAATAGCTACTTCTACTACTGCTACTACAACTAATACTACTACAATTCCGGCTACTACTCCTACAATGACTAGTATTACTAAAACTATAACAACAACAACAACAATAGCAACTACTACTACTACTACTACTACTATTGATACTGTTGCTGCTACTACAGCAACGACCATTACTACTACTACTAGGACTACTACTATTACCACTACTTCTACTACTACTGCTGCTACTATTAGTACTGCCACTACTATAACAACAACTACTTCTGCTACTACTACTTGTACTATGATTACTACTACTACTACTACTACTACCACCACCACCACTACTACTCCTAATGCTCCGACCACAACATCCACTATCACTGCAAGCATTATTACAACTCCTACAACAACTATAATTATTTTAACTACTATTATTATTACTACTATTGCTACTACTGCTATTAGTACAACTTCTACTACTACTACTACTACTACAACAACAGCTACAGCTCCGAATGCTACTATTACTACTACTACTGTTGCTATTGCTGCTGCGATTACTATTTGTACTATTGCTACTGCTACTACTGCCGGTACTACTAGTACTACTATTACTGCTACTACTATGATAACTACTATTACTACTGCTACTTGTACTACTTCAACAACTACTCCTACTATTACTCCTACTACTACTACTACAACTCTTACAACTTCTACTACAGATATTACCACTGCTGCTCCTACTTCTACTATAACAACTGTTACCCCTACTACTATAAGTACTACTCCTACTACTCCTACTACTACTACGACTGCTATTTCTACTACTACTAATACTACTACTACTACTAGTACTAGTATTACCATTTTTGCTACAAATAGTGCTATGACTACTACAACTATTTCAACAACAACAACAACGGCGACAATAACAACAACAACTACTACTACTTCTACAACTTCTACTCAAACTACAACAATAACAACAATGACTACTACTACTACTAATACTACTACTAGTACAACTACTACTTGTACTACTCCTCCTCCTCCTCCTCCTCCTCCTCCTACTACTACTACTACTACTACGACTATAGTTGTTGTTGTTGCTGCTCCTTACACTCATACTACAACTACTACTATTACTACTACTACTTTTATTGTTACTACTACTACTACGACAACTATTGCTAATACTACTACTAATAATCCTACTATTACTACTACTTCTATTATTGCGACAACTATTACTACAACTACTACTATTATTGCTACTACTACTTCTATTACAACTGCTGCTCCTACAGCAACAACTACAAATACTACTACTATGATACGACTAGTATTACTTCTACGACAACTACTACTACTACTACTACTATTACTACTACTACTACTACTTCTACTACTACTGCAGCTGCTGCCCCTACAACAATAATAACTACTACTACTATGATACTACTAGTAGAACTTCTTCAACAACTACTCCTACTGCTACTACTACTACTCGTACTACTGCTACTACTACTGCTACTACTACTACAACTTCTACTACTGCTACTACTACTTTTACTAGTGTTACTGCTACTACTACTACCACTCCTACTACTACTACTACTACTACTACTACTTATACTGCTACTACTACTGCTACTCCTACTTCTACTACTACTACAAATATAACAACTACTACTTCTACTACTGCAACTATAACAATAACTACTACTCCTCGTCCTACTACTACCACTGCTACGACTATGACTACTACTACTACAACTACTGCTACTTCTACTCCTACTCCAACTACAACTCCTACTACTTATACTGCTGCTACTACTGTTTCTACTACAACTATTACTACTACTACTACTACTATTACTACTAATATTGCTACTACTACTACAAATACTGTTACTGCTACTACTACTACTACAACAACAACTACTGCTACTACTCCTCCTATTACTTCTACTACTACTGTGGCTACTACTACTAGTCATACTGCTACTACTACTACTCCTACTACTACCACTACTACTACTACTTTTCTTGCTTATACAACTACCACTGCTGCTACTATTTCTACTACTACAACTATTACTACTAATATCGCTACTATAACTACTACTACTGTTACTACTGCTACAAGTATTACTGCGACTGTTAAGACTACTGCTACAAGTATTACTATGACTGTTAAGATTACTGCTCCTATTACTACTATTACTAGTACTATTACTGCTACTACTACTCTTACTCCTACACCTACTCTGACTACAACTACAGCTACTATTACTATTGGTACAACAACAACAACTACTACTAATCAAAATATTCCTACAACAATAACTACTGCTACTACTATTACAGTATTACTACTTCTAACGCTCCTACTACTTCTACTACTAGTCCTACTACTCCAACTACCACTACAGCTATTACTCCTACTGCTCCTATGAATACTAGTACTATTACTGCTACTACTACTCCAACTACAACTTCTCTTACTATTACTACTACTAATACTGCTACAACAGCTACTAATATTGCAATTACTACTAGTAGTAGTATTACTACTACTGCAACTGCTACTACTGAACCACTTATTACTACTACTACTACTACTAGTACAAGTACTGCTGCTGCGACTACTACTACTACTACTACTATGAGTACTTCTACTACACTACTACTATAATTCAACTACTACCACTACTACTTCTACAACAACAATAATAACTACAACTACTATTACTACTACTACTACTTCTACCACCACTACTACTACTTCTACTACAACAACAACAACAACAACAACTACTACTACTACTACTGTTGCTACTACTACTATTACTACTTTTGCTACTATTACTACTACTACTACACCTATTATTACAAATACTGCTACTACCATTACAACTACTATTGCTACTACTGCTTCTACTACTCTTACTACTTCTACTACTACTACTGCTACTAACACCACTTCTACTGCCACTACTGCTACTACTACTACTCCTACTACTATTACTACTACTACTTCTACTTTTACTGCTACTAATGCTAGCACTTAAATTACTACTCCTATTACTCCTCCTTCTACAACTACTACTATTCCTACTGCTACTAGTTCTACTACTACTGCTCCTACTACTACCCCTACTCCTACAGCTACGACTACTACAACAATAACTACTACTTCTACAGCAACTACTACTCCTACAGCTTCTGCTAATCCTCCTCCTACAACTACGACTCCTACTTGTAATACTATTACCACTCGTGCTACAACTACTACAATGACTAATACAGCTACTACAGAAACATCAACAACAACTACTACTACTATTACTATAACTACAATAACTACTACTACTACAATAGTTACTTCTTCTACAATAACAACAATAACAACAACTACTACTACTACTACTATGACTACTACCGCTACTACTACTACTACCACCACCAATAGTACTACTACCGTTGTAACTACTACTACCTTACAACTACTACAACTATTTCTTCTTGTACTACTACTACTCTCGCAATAACTACTACCACTACTACCAAGACTCCAACTCCTACAACGACTACTACTATTCCTACTACTACTCGACTATAACTATTACTACTACTTCCACTACTACTACTATTACTACTACTACTACTACTACTACTACTACTACTACTACTACTACTACTACCGTTGCGACTACTACTACTATTGCTACTACTACTACTGCTACAACTACTTCTATTACTGCTACTATAACTAATACTACTACTACTGTTACAACTTCTACTATGACTACTACCACTACAACAATAATAACAACAACAACTACTACTACTACTACTATTACAGCTACTCTTCTTCCCACTCCAACAAAGGCTATTACTACTAATAGGACTACAACCACCACCACCACCACCAACACCACCACCACCACCACTACTACTACTAGGACTACAACAACAACTACCACTACTACTACTACTGCTACTACTACTACTACCACTACTACTCCTAATGCTCCAGCAACAACTACCACTATTACTACTACTTCTACTACAACTCCTACTAAAACTACAATTATTTTTAATACTATTATTATTACTACAATAACTACAACTATGATTAGTACAACTTCTACTACGACTACTACTATTACTATAACAGTTACGGCTTTGAATGCTACTATTACAATAACAACAACAACAACTACTACTAAAGCTTTTACTACGTCTGCTACTGCTAATAATGCTGCTACTACTAGTACTACAACTACTACTTTGATTGCTACTGCTACTTCTACTACAACTACTATTACTACTGCTACTATTACCGCTTCTACTACTATTCCAACTATTACTACTAGTACTACTAGCACAACTCTTACAACTTCAACTACTGCTATTACTATTGCTTCTCCTACTTCTACAATGACTACTAATACTGTCACTATTACTACTACAACAACAACTACTACTTCTACTACTACTACTACTACTACTACTACTACTACTACTACTATTACTACTACTACTACTACTACTAGTACTGCAACTACAACTCCAACTACTACTCCTACTACTTCTACAACTACCACTGCTACTACTACTACTATTACTTCTACTACTACTACTTCCCTATTCCTACTACAGCTCCTACTATTACTTCTAATACTACAACTACTTCTACAACTACCACTTCTACCATAACTATTACTACTACTATTGTTACTACTATTGCTAGTACTGTTACAACTACTAGGGCTACTACACCTAATACTACTACTACTACTACTGCTCCTGCTACTCTTCCTACTCTTACGCCTACTATAATTATAACTACAACTACTATTACTACTGCTACTACTAATACTACTGCTACTAATAGTACTACTATTGCTACTACTAAAACTACTAATACTTCCTCTACTACAACTACAAGCATGATTACTCCTACTCCTACACCAGCTCCTACAAAAACTACTACTACTAGTGCTACTACTACTACTAGTACTACTACTATAGCTACTACTGCTTCCGCTACTACTGCTACAACTAGTACTATTGTGTCAATTACTACTACTGCTGCTGTTGTTGCCTCTTGTACTTCAGCTATTACTGCTGCTACAACTAGTACTGCTGCAATAATTACTACTGTTGTTGCTGTTGTTGTCTCCTGTACTACTACTACTCCTACTACTACTACAACTACTGCTACAACAACAACTACTACTACTATTACTACAACTACTACTACCATTACTACTATTACTATTACGGTAGTATTACTAATACTTCTCCTCCTAACGCTCCTACTACTTCTACTGCTACTCTTGTCGCTCCAACTATTACTACTACTACTATTACTCCTACTACTCTGACTACTACTAGTACAACTACTGCAACTGGTACTACTACTACTCATGCTACTACTACTCTTACTACAACTACTACTACTGCAACTACAATAACTACTACTACTACTATTACTACTACTGTAGCTACAGCTGTTGCAATTACTACTATTGCTGCTACTACTACTACTACTACAACTCCTACTACTACTCCTATTCCAACTCCAACTCCTACCAGTACTCCAACTGCTGCAACTCCTATTACAACTACAACTATACAGCTACAACTATGACTGCTGCTACTACTACAACTACTACTACTATTATTATTGTCACTTCTAATACTACTATCACCCCTATTACTACTATTACTACTACTACTACTACTACTACTACTGCTGCTGCTGCTGCTACTACTACTACTATTGCATCTGCTGTAGTTGCTACAATGACTACTTCTAGAACTACTTCTACTCCTCCTACTCTCACTACTACTACTACTACTGCCACTACTACTACTACTACCACCACTACTACTACTTTAGCTACTCCAACTACTACGACTCCTACAACTACTCCTACTCCTACTCCTACTCCTACTCCCACTCCCACTTTTGCTACTATGACTCCTACTACCACGAATACTACTACTATGGCAACAACAACAACAATAATGATAACTACTCGTACTTCAACTCCTGCTACTACTATTGCTACTCCTACTCCTACTTCCACTCCAACTAGTACTACCGCTACTACTAATACAACTATTACTACCACTACAACAACAACTATTACAACAACAACTACTACGGCTACTATTACTACTACATCTATTACTACTGCCACAAGTATTACTACTAATATTACAACTAGTAATACAACTACAGTTGTTGCTGCCTCCTATTGCTACTATTACAACAACAACTACTACTACTACTATACTACCACTACTACTACTATGACAACTACTACAACCTCGACTACTACCACTTCTACTGCTATAACTATCGCTAATAATAATAATAATAATAATAATAATACTTCTACCAATACTATTACTACTACTTCTACTACTACAACTACTACTACCACTACTACTACTGTGACCACTAGTACAACTTCTACTACTACTACTACTACTACTATGACCACTACTACCACTACTACTATGACTACTATGACCACCACCACGACTACGATAACTACTACTACTATAACCACTACTATCGCTTCTACCACAACCATAGCTACTACAACTTCAATAACCACTAAAACTTCTACTACTATTACTCTAGCTTCTACTAGTACCACTATTGCTATTACTCTTACCTCTACTGTTGCGATACGCACGCCCGTACGAACGCTATCTCCGAGTACCAGGTACGATCTCCGACACCTACAAGGATGCGACGAAGACGAAGTACTACTACGATACCAAATTAATACTACTACTACTCCAACTGCTACTACTACAAATACTTCTACTACTACCACTACGACTATTCCTACTACTACTATTGCTACAGCTACTACTACAGCAATAGCTGCTACTACTGCTACTGCTCCTTCTATTACTAATTCTACTACCACGACCACCACTTTTACTACTACTACTACTACTACTACTACTTCTACTACTACTTCTACTGCTACTTCTTCCACTACTAGTTCTACTATTGCTACTACAACTTCTACTACAACTTTTGCTACAACTACTACAGCTACCACTACTACTACTGCTCTTGCTACTACAACAACTACTTTTACCACTGCGGCTACCACCACAACCACCACCACCACCACCACCACTACTACTACTACAACAACAACTACTACTGCTACTAGTACTACTACTTGTACGTCTACTACTATTACTACCATTACTGCTACAGCTGTTGCTGCTACTACTACTACTATGACTACTGCTCCTACCATTACTACTACTACTGCTACTACAACTACTAAGGCTACTATGACTACAGGAACTGGCACTACTACTATTACTTATACTAGCACAACTACTACTACTACCACTACCATTTTTGCTTCTACTACTACGACTACCAGTTCTAGTACTACTACCACTACTACTACTACTACTATGATTGTGACTTCTGTTACTGCTTGTATAATTTCAAGTGTTGTTGGTACGATTGCGACCATTCCTATAGCTACAACTACTACTACTATTGCTACTGCTAGTACTTCTAGAACTACAACAACAATAATAATAACTACTACTACTACAACTACTACTATCACTATTATAGCTATTACTACTACTATTACTACTCCTACCACTTCTCCTACTACTTTTGCAACTACTACCGTAACTACTACTGGTGCTACTTCTACTACTACTTGTACTACTACTATAACTACTACTTCTGAAATTGCTACTATTGCTACTATTATTGCTACTTCTACTGTGACTATCGCTACAACTACTACTACAACTATTAGTACTGCAACTGCTGCTGTTGCTACTACAACTTCTACTACTACTTCCAATACTACGACTACTACTGCTACTACTACAATAACTACTACTAGTACTGCTGCTGCTGCTACTACTACTATGACTCCTCCTCCTCCTCCCTCTACTACTACTGCAGTGGGAGTAATAGTTGTTATTGTTGTAATAGTAGTAGTAGTAGTTGCAAAAGTAGCAGTAGTAGTTAAAGTAGGAGAAGTAGAGGTAGTCGTAGCAAAAGTAGAAGTAGTAGGAGCAGTCGCAATAGTAATTATAGCTAGTAGTTAGAGTAGTAGGAGGAGTAGGTGTAGGACTAGGAGCAGCAGCAGTAGTAGTAGTACTAGGAGTTTTAGTAGTAGTAGTAGGAGTAGTAGTTTGGGAAGCAATAGTATTAATAGTAGTATTGGTCGTATGAGTAGAAGTAGTAGTAGTAGCAATAATAGTAGTAGTAGTCATAATAATAGTAGTAGTAGTAGAACAAGTACCAACAGTAGTAGTAGTTGTTGTTGTAGTAGTTGTAGTTTCAAGAATAGTAGTAATGGTAGCACTAGAAGTATTAGTAGTTGTAGTAGTTGTTGTAGTTATTGGAGTAGTAGCTGGAATAGTAGTAGTAGTAGTAGTAGTAGTAGTAGTAGTAGTAGTAGTAGTAGTAGTAGTAGTAGTAGCAGCAGTGGTAGATGTAGTGGTAGTATGAGGAGTAGTAGAAGTGGTAGTAGTAGTTGTTCTAGTAATAACTGTAGTAGAAGTAGTAGCAGTAGCACTGGTAGTAGTAGTAGGAGTAGTAGTAGAAGTATTAGGAGTAGGAGTAGTAGTAGTTGTAGTAGTTGTAGGAGTACTAGTAGCAGTAATAGTTCTAGAAGTAGTTGTCGTAGTAGTAGTAGTAGTACCAGTAGTAGTAGGACTAATAGTAGTAGTCGTAGTAGTAGTAGTAGCAATAGTAGTAGTAGTTGTTGTTGTTGTAATAGTAATAGTATTAGTAGTAGTAATTGAAGTAGTTGGAAAAGTTGCGGCGCTAGTAATAGTTGTTGTAGCAGCAGTGTACTAGTACTAAGAACAGTAGTAGTAGTAGTATTAGCTGTTGTAGCAGAAATAGTAGTAGTAGAAGTAGTGGTCTTTGTAGGAGTAGTAGTAGTAGCGATCAAAGTAGTTGTAGTAGTAGTCATGGTAGTAGTAGTAGTAGTGGTAGCAATCGGGATAGTTGTAGTAGTACTGGTGGTGGTGGTGGTAGTAGAAGAAGAAGAAGTAGTTGTTGTTATTATTCTACTAGCGATAGAAGTAGTTTTAGTGGTGGTAGTAGTAGTAGTAGGAGTGGTAGGAGTAGCAATAGTAGTAGTAGTAGTAGTAGTAGTAGTAGTAGTAGTAGTAGTAGTAGTAGTAGTAGTAGTAGTAGTAGTAGTAGTAGCGGCGCAGAATTACTACTACTAATCCTACTCCTAATTGTACTACTACTACTATGACTTCTTCTACTTCTCCTACTCTTACAACTACTACCACTACCACTTCTACTACTACTGCTACTATTATTACTTCTTCTACCCCTATTCCTGCTCTTGCTACTACCACTACTATTGCTGCTCCTACCATAGCTACTCCTAATCTTATTGTTGCTACTATTGCTACAACAACTTCTGCTACAACTACTACTATTGCTATTACTGCTATGTCTATTGCTGTTCCTACTACTATAACTAATACTGCTACTGATACTATTATTCTTAATACAGCTTGCCTTACTACTGCTACCACTACAACAACAACAACTACTACTACTATTGCAGCTTCTACTACGACTACTACAATTGATACTATTACTGCTACTACTACTACAAATACTACTACTACTCTTTCACTTCTTCTACTACTACAACTACTAATGCTAACGCAACTACGACTAATTCTACGACTACGGCTGCTACAATTGCTACTGCTACTACTACTACTACGACTACTACTACTCCTACAACTGCAACTACTACTAGTACTAATACTACTTCCACTATCACTATTGCTACTACTACTACTACGACTACTACAATTCCAAATCTTGCTCCTACTATTGCTCCGACTACAACTTCTACAACTACTACTACTACTACAACTACAACAACTACTACTACTCCTACACCAACTTGTACTACTACAACTACATCAACTGATACTAATATTACTATAATTGCTACTACTACTACTACTCCAACTCGTAATGCTACTGTTACTAATACTAGTACTATTACTACTACTACTACTACTACTACTAATACTATTACAACAACAACAACTATTACTACAACTACAACTACAACAACAACTATTACTCCTGCTACTCGTCCTACAACTACTACAACTACTTCTACAATAGAAACTACTACACCTACTAGTACTGTTACTAGTACTACTACTACCGCTACTACTACTGTAACTCCTTTCGCTACTGCTACTGCTACTAATACTACTACTCCTATTACAACCACTACTACTACTAATGCAACTACCACTAATGCTGCTGCTGCTACTACTAATTATACTATTAGTACAGCTGCAATTACTACTACTCTTTCTACTACTGCTACTACTACTACTCCTACTAATACTACAACTACTGCAACTATTCCTGCTCCTACACATACAACTACTACTACTCCTACAACAACAACAACTACTACTACTATTACTACTACTATTACGACTACTACTACTACTACTACTACTACTACTACTACTACTATTACTACTACTACTACTATTGCTACTCCTCCTAATACTACTACAACTACTACAAGTACTACTACGAGGATTAACACTACTACTACTACAACAACGACAACAACTACTACTAATACTACTACAACTACTACAAGTACTACTATGATGATTAACACTACTACTACTAACACAACGACAACAACTGCTACTACTACTGTTACCACTACTACTACTACTACTACAACTATTACAACTATTAGTACTAGTACTAACTACTACTACTACTACTACTACTACCAGTACCATGGCTACTATTACTACTCCTATACTACTGCACCTACTAATACTAATACTAACACTACTACTACTACTACTACTACTAGTACTAATACTAACACTCCAACTTCTACTACTACTATAACTACTACTACTACATCTGCACTCGTCCTACTACTACTACTACTATTACAACCATTCCAACAACTGCTACTACTGCCCCTACTACTACTACTATTACTACACCAAACACTCCTATGACTACTACTAATAATGCAACAACTGCAATTGATACTGCTGCTACTACTACTACTAGTACAATTGCTACTATTACTACTCCTACTACTTATGCTACATTACTACTAATACTAACACTACTACTACTACTACAACTACTGCTATAACTACTAATACTAACACTCCTACTACTTCTACAACTACTAGTACTACTAGTACTACTACTACTACTACTACTACTACTACTACTACTACTAGTCGTACTTATACTACTACAAAAAACACTCCTACTACTACTACTTTTGCAACAACTGTTACTATTGTTGCTACTACCACTACTAGTAATAATACTGCTACTACAACAATAACAACAACTACTACTATTACTACTACTACTACTTCTTCTTCTTCTCCTACTACTTTGACTACTACTACATTACCAGTAGTATAACTGCTACTACTGCTACACCTTCCACTATTGCTAATACTACAACAACTACTTCTACTAATGTTGTTATTGTTGTTGCTACAACTACTACTTCTATGACTCCTATTCCAACTCCTACTACAACGATAGCTATAACTATTAGTATTACTACCGCTACAACTATTGTTGCTGCTTTTACCATTACAACAGCAACAACTACTCCTACTACAACTCCTACAAGAACAACAACAACTACTACTACTACTAATACGACTACTATTACTATTGGTGCTGCTACTACGATGATGAATACTACTACTACTACTACTACTACTACTACAACTACTACTACTACTACTTCTACTACTACGACTACTGCTACTACTACTCCTACTACTGCTACTACTACTATACTACTACTGCAACTACTACTACTTGAATTACTAGTACTCCTACGACTAATGCTAATACAACTACTACTACTACCACCACTACTGCACCTACGGCAACTACTACTACTCCTACTACTACAATTACAACTACCAATGCTATTACTACTCCTACAACTACTACTACTACTCCAACTTCTACTACTACTTCTCCTACTACTATGACTATTACTACTACTACTATAATTTCTTCAAATTTTCCTACTACAACTACTAGTACTCCTACTACAGCAGCTTGTACTACTTGTCTACTACTTCTATTACTGCAACTACTATGGCTGCAACTGCTACTAGAACTACTACTACCACTGCTATTGCTACTACTACTAATACAATGACTACAACTTCTACTGTTAATGGTATTACAATTACTACTACTACTGCAACAACTACTACTACTGCTACCATTGCTACTACTGCTGCTACTACTACTGCTACAACAACTACTACTACTACTAGAACTAGTACTAATACTACTACTACTACTATTACTACTGTTACTCCTACTACTACTACTACTACTACAATAATAATAATTGCTACTACTATTACTGGTACTACTACTACTGCTACTACTGATGCTGCTACTATTACTACTACTACTACTACTATTACTATTACTATAGCTACTACTACTACCACTACTACTACTATTACTACTACTACTACTATAGCAACAACAACAACAACTACTACTACTACTCCTTCTGCTACTACTATGACTGCTACAACTACTACTACTACTACTACAGCCACTATGGCATCTACAAGTAGTAGTAGGAGTACTAATAGTATTAGTCATAAAAGTTATAGTAGCATTAGTTATAGTAAGAGTTATAGCAGTAACGGTAATAGTAAAAATAGTAGTAGTACTAGTAGCCACAGTTGGAGTAGTAGTAGTAATAGTTACATTAGTAGTAGTCTTAGTAGAAGTAGTTATAGTAGCAGAAGTTGTAGTAATAACACTAGAGCAGCAGCAATAGTAGTAGCAGCATTAGTAGTAGTACTAGCAGCAGTATTAGTAGTAGTAGTAGCAGTAGCAGTTGCAATAGTATTAGTTGTAGTAGTAGCAACAGTTGTAGCGGTAGTATTAGTTGTAGCAGCAATAGTAGTTGTAGCAATAGTAGTAGTGGTAGTAGTCGTAGTAATAGTAGTAGTAGCAGCAGTAGTTGTATCAGTAGTTGTAGTGGTAGTAGCTATAGCAATTATAGTTGTAGCAGTGTTGTAGCTGTAGCAGCAGCAGTTGGAGCAGTAGTAGTAGGAGAGGTAGTAGTAGTAGTAGTAGGTGTAGTAGTAATAGTAGTAGTATTAGTAGTCGCAATAGTAGTAGTAGTAGTAATGGTGGTACTAGCAAAACTAGAAGTACTAGTAGTAGCCGCAACTGAAATAGTAGCAGCAGCAGTAGTTGGAGTAGCATTAGTAGTAGCAGAAGTAGGAGTAGTTGTAGTACTAGCAATAGTTGCAATGGTAGTAGAGGTAGTTGTAGTAATTGCAGTAGTGGTTGTGGTAGTTACAGCAGTAGCAGTAGCAATAGTAGTAGTAGAAGTAACAATAGTAGCAGCAGTAGTAGTAGTAGTAGTTGTAGTAGTAATAGTAGTAGAAGTATTAGTAGTTATAGTAGTCGTTAGACTAGTAGCTGTCATACCAGTAGTAGCATTATTCGTAGTGGTAGTAGTACTTGCAGCAACTATAGTAGTAGTGGTAATAGCAGCAGTAGTAGTAGCAGAAGTAGCAGCAGCTGTAGTTGCAGTAACAGTAGTAGTAGCAATAGTAATAGTAGTAGTAGCAGAAGTGATAGTAGTAAATGTTGTAGTTGTAGTAGCAGTCACAGTACTAGTAGCTGTGGTGGTAATAGTAGTAGTAGCAGCTATAGTAGTAGAAGCAGTATTAGTAATAGTAGTAGTAGTATCAATAGTAGTAGTAGTCATAGAATTAGAAGTAGCAGTAGTAGTCGTAGTTGAAATAGTAGCAGTAGTAGTTGTTGTTGTATTAGTTGTAGTACTAAAAGTAGCAGTACTAGTAGTAGTAGTAGTAGTAGTAGTAGTAGTAGTAGTAGTAGTAGTGTAGTAGTAGTAGTAGTAGAGTAGTAGTTTAGTAGTAGTAGTAGTAGTAGTAGTAGTAGTAGTAGTCAAAATAGTAGTTGTAGCTATAGTTGTAGCAATTATAGTAGTCGCAGTAGTCAAAGTAGTGGTAGTAGTAGTAGAAGTAGCTATAGTAGTGGTAGCAGTATTAGTGGTAGTAGTAGTAGAATTAGCAGTAGTCACAGTAGTAGTACTAGCAGTACTAATAATACTTGTAGCAATCATGGTAGTAGCAGTGGTAGCAGTAGTAGTTGTTGTAGGAGGAGCAGCTTCGGTAGCAGTAGTAGTAGTTGTAGTTATATCTGTATTAGCAACAGTAGAAGTATTAGTAGTAGTACTAGTAGTAGCTGCAGTAGCAACAATAGTAGTAGCAGTAGTAGTAGTAGTACAAGTACTATTAACAGTAGCAGCAACAGTAGTAGTAGTACTAGTCGAAGCAATATTAATAGTAGTAGTAGTAGTAGTAGCTGTAAAAGGAGCAAGTATCGGATAAGGAGTAGAATTAGGAGTTGTAGTAGTTGTAGTAGTAATAGTAGTAAGAGTAGTAGTCATAGTAGCAGTAGCAGTAGCAGTAGTAGCAGTATTAGTAAGAAGAGTAGTAGTAGTAGTAATAGTAGTTGTAGTAGTTTTAGTTGAAGTAAGAGGAGTAGGTGTAGGAGTGGGAGTAGCAGTTGCAGTAGTAGTAGTAGTAGTAGTAATTGTTGTTGTAGCAGTAGTAGGAGGAGTAGCAATAGTAGGAGTAGTAGTAGTTGGAGTACTAGTTGTAGTAGCAGTCGAAGTAATAATAGTAGTAGTAGTAATAGCAATAATAATAGCAGTTGTAGTTGGAGTAGTAGTAGTAGTGGTAGTAGTAGTTGTAGTAGTAATAATAGTAGTAAAAGTACTAGTAGCACTAGTAGGAGTAGTAGTAGTTGTAGTAGTAATGGTAGTACCAATAGAAGGAATAGAAATAGTAGTAGTTGTAGTAGTAGCAGTAGGAGTACCAGTAGTAGTAGTACTAGTAGCAGTAGTAGGAGTATCTAGTAGTAGTAGTAGAAGCTGTAGCAGTAGTTATAGTTGTAGTAGAAGTAGTAGTAAGAGTAGTTGTAGGAGTAATAGTTATTATTGTAGTAGCAATAGTTGTTGTTGTTGTTGCAGTAGTAGATGTAATAATAGTAGTAATAATAAGAGGAGTAGTAGGAGTAGTGGTAGCAATAGAAGTAGTAGAAGTAGTAGGAGTAATACTAGAAGTAGAAGTATTAATAGTATTAGCAGCAGTAGTGCTCGTTGTAGTAGTAGCAAGAGTAGTAATAGGAGTAGTAGTTCTTCTAGTAGAAGTAGTAGTAGTAGTAGTAATAGTAATAGTATAGTAGTAGTAGTAGTAATAGTATAGTAGTAGTAGTAGTAGTAATCGTACTGGTAGTAGCAATAGTTGAAGTAGTACTAGTAGTAGTAGTGTAGTGATACGAGTAGTAGTTGCAGTAAGAATAGTTGAAGTAGTAGTTCTTTTAGTAGTAGTTGTTGTTGTTGTGGTCGTAGTAGTGGTGGTGGTAGTAGTAGTAGTAGTAGTAATACTAGTAGTTGTAGTCAAAGTACTGGTAGTAGTAGTAGTACCAGTAGTAGCAGTAGTAGTAGTAGTGGTGGTGGTGTAGTAATAGTAGCATGGTAGTAGTAATAATAGTAGTAGTAGAAGTAATAGCAGTAATAGCAGTAGTAGTTATTGTTTTTGTAATAGCAGCAATAGTGGTAGTAGTAGTGGTAAAAGTAGCAGTAGCAGTAGCAGTAGTTGTCGTAGTAGTAGAAGTAGTAGATGTAGTAGAAGTAGCAGTACAAGTAGAAGGTATAGAATTATGAGGTGTAGTAGTAGTCCTTGAAGTTGTAGTAGTAGAAAGAGTAGCAGTAGTAGTAGTAGTAGTAGTAGTTGAAGTAGTAATGGTGGCAATAGAAGTAGTAGTAGCAGTAGCAAAAGTAGAATTTGTAGTAGTAGGAGAAGTTTTAGTAGTTGTAGTAGTAGCAGTAGTAGTATTATCTATAGCAATAGTAGTAGTTGTAGGTGAAGTAGTGGTATTAGTAATAGAAGTTGTAGAAGTAGTAGTAGTAGTAGTAGTATTAGTAGTAGTAGCAATAGTAGTAGTTGTAGTTGTAGTAGAAGTAGAAGATGTAGTAGTTGTAGCAGTAGGAGTAGTAGCAGTGGCAGTAGAAGTGGTAGTAGTAGTAGTAGCAGTAGGCATAGTAGAAGTAGCAGCAACAACAACCAATAGTAGTTCGTTAAGTAGTAGTAGCAATAGTAGTAGTTGTAATAGTTGTAGTAGTAATAGTAATAGTAGCAGGAGGAGGAGGAGGAGGAGAGTAGTAGCAGGAGATGTTTTAGTAGTAGTAGTAGTCACAGTAGTAGTAGTTGTTGTAGTAGCAATAGCAGTAGTAGCAGTTATAGGAGTAGTAGCAATAGTAGTAGTAGAAGCTGTAATAGCCATTGTTGTAGTAGTAGTTTTAGTAATAGTAGTAGCTGTAGTAGTATGAGTAGTTGTTGTAGTAGTAGTAGCAGCAGCAATAGTAGTAGTAGTTATTGTTGTAGTATCGCAAGTAATTGTAGTGCTATGTGGAGGAGTGCAGTAGTTGTAGTTGTAGTTGTTGGAGTACAAGTAGTTATAGTAGTAGTAGTAGTAGAAGTTGTAGTAGTAGTAGCAGCTATAGCAATAGTAGTAGTAGTAGTAGCAGTACGAGCAGTAGCTATAGCAGTAGGAGTAGTAATAGTAGTAATAGTAGTAGTACTTGTAGTAGTGGAAGGAGTTTTTGTTTTTGCAGTAGTTGTAGCATTAGTTGTCGCATAGTAGTTGTAGTAGTAGTAGTAGAAATGGTGATAGTTGTTGTAATAGTAACAATAGTAGTAGTGTTAGTACCAGTCGTTGTAGTGGTAGAATACCCGTAGTAGCTATAGTAGTAGTAGTAGCAGTTGGAGTAGTAGTAGTAGCAGCAGTAATAATAGTAATAGTAGTAGTAGTAGTAGTAGTATTAGTAGTAGCAGTAGCAGTAGCAGCAGTACTAGTATCAGAAGTAGTAGTAGTAGGAGAATTAGTCGTAGTAGAAGTAGTAGTAGTAATATTACTAGTAGTTGCAATAGTGGCAGTAGTAGCAGTAATATTATTAGTAGTGGTAGTAGTGATAGTAATAGTAGTAGTAGTACTAGCAATAGTAGCAGTCATAGCTGTAGTAGCAGTAACAGTAGTGTCAGTAGTAGTAGTAGTAGCAATAGGAGTAGCCGTAGTAGCTATTGTAGCAATAGTCGTAGTAGCAGTTGTATTAGTAATAGTAGTAGCTATAGTAGTAGTAGTTGAAGGAGCTATAGTAGTAGTAGCAGTAGTAACAATAGCAGTAGTAGTAGTAGAAGCAATAGTTGTTGCAGTAGCAGTAATAGTAACTATAGTAGTAGTAGCAGTACTAGAAGTAGGAGTAGGAGTAGTAGTAGTTGTAGCAGTAGTAGTGGTAGCAACAGTAGTAGTAGTAGTTGCTATAGTAGTAGCAGTGGTAGCAGTAGCAATAGAGCAGCAGTAGTAGTCTAAGTAGCCCTAGTAGCAGACAAGCAGTAGTAGTAGTTGTAGTAGTTGTAGTAGAAGTTGAAGTATTAGCAATAGTAGTAGTTATAGTAGTTGTAGCAGAAGTAGTAGTAATAATAGAAGTAATAGTAGTAGTGGTAGTAGTACTAGCCATAGTTGCAGTAGTAATGGTAGTAGTTGTTGTTGTTGTTGATAAAGTAGTAGTAGCAGCTGTCATTGTTGTAGTTGTTGTAGTGGTAGTAGTGGTGGTTGTAGTACTTGTAGTAGTAGTTAAGTAGTAGTAGCAGTTGTTGCACTAGAAGTAGCAATAGCACTAGTTGTAGTTGTTGTTGTGGTAGCAAAAGTAATAGCAGCAGCCGCAGTAGTAGTAGTAATAGTAGTAGTAGGAGTAGTAGTAGTAGCAGTCATTGTTATACTAGTTGTGTTGGTAGTGGAGTAGTGGCAGTAGGAGCAATAGTGGTAATTATAGTAGTAGCAGCGGTAGTCACAGAAGTCATAGTTCTCGCAAAAGTAGTAGTCATAACAATAGTGGTAGTATTAGTTATATCAGTAGTAGCAGAAGTCATAGTAGCTTAGTAGCAGTAGTATTCGGAGCAAGAGAAGTAGAGTAGTAGCAATAGTTGTAGTTGTAGTAGCACAAGTCTGATTAGTATTAGTCATGGTGGTAGCAACAGCAGCAGTAGCAGTAGTAGTAGTACCAGTAGTAGTTGTTGTAGCAGTAGTGGTAGTAGTAGCAGTCGTGCTAGTTGTAGGAGAATTAGTAGTAATATTAGTAGCAGTGGTAGCAGTTGTAATAGTAGTATTAGTGCAATGCTAGCAGTAGTCACAGTAGAAGTAGCAATAATAGTAGTAGTATGAGTTGTATTAGTAGCAATTACAGTAGTAGTAGCAGCTGTAGCAGTAGTAGTTTGCGAAATAGCAAAAGTACACAAGCAGTAGTAATAGTAGCAATAGGAGTAGAAGTTGTAGTAGCAGTAGAAATGGTAGCAGCACTAGAAGGAGTAGTAGTAGTAGCAGCAGTAGTACAAATAGTGGTAGTAGTAATAGGATTAGAAGTAGTAGTAGTAGTCGCCATAGAAATAGTAACAGCAGTAGTAGCAGTTGTAGTAGTAGTTGTATTAGTTGTAATAATAAAAGTAATAGTACTAGTAGTAGAAGTAGTACTTGTAGTAGAAGTCACAATTGTCGTTATAGTTGTAACAATTTTAGTTGTTGTAGTAGTCATAGCAGAAGTACTAGCAGCAGTAGTAGATATAGTAGTAGAAGTAGTAATAGTAGTAGTTGTAGTAGCAGTAGTAGTATTAACGGCAGTAGTAGCAATAGTAGTAGGAGCAGTAGGCGCAGTAGTAGTAGTAGTAGTACTAGTAATATTAGTAGCAGTTGTGGTAGTAGTAGTGGGAGCAGTAGTAGTTGTTGTTGTGGGAGGAGGAGGAGAAGGGGCGGCAGCAGTATTAGTAGTAGTGGTAGCAGCAGCAGCAGGAGTGATAGTCGTAGTAGTAGTAGTAGTAATAATAATAGTAGTAGTAGCAGTAATAGTAGCAGTGATAGGAGTAACTGTAGGAGTATGCATCGGCGTAGGAGTAGTAGTAGTTATAGTAGCAGTAGTAGTAAGAGTAGTAGTAGAAGTAGTAGTAATAATAGCAGTAGTACAAATAGCAGTAGTAGTAGGAGTAGTAGAAGTAGGAGTATGAGTACTAGTAGTAGTAGAAGTAACAGTAGTAGTAGGTGCAGCAGTAGTAGTAGTTGTTGTTATTGTTGTAGTAGTAACAGTGCTAGCAGTAATAGTAGGAGTAGTAGTAATAGTAATAGTAGTGGTAGTAGCAGTATTAAGAGTAGCAGTAGTAGTAGAAGCTAAAGTAACAGTAGTTGGAGTGCTAGTAGTAATGGTGGTGGTAGTAGTTGTTGTTGTTGTACTAGTAGTAGTAAGTGTAGTCGTAGGATTAATAGTTGTTGTTGTAGTAGCAGTTGTAGAAGTAATACTAGAACTACTACTACTACTATTGTTACATCTACAACAACAACAACTACTACAACTACAACTACTAATACTACTACTACTACCACTACTACAATAACAACAACAACAACTACTACTACTTATATTGCTACAACTGTTACTAATACTACTACAACAATAATTACTACTACAACTATTACTAATACGACTTCTACTACTACTTCTGCCACTTCTACTACTACTACTATTAGTTTTGTTGCTGTTGCTGCGACCCGAACAACTACTACTACTGCTATTGCTGCTACAGCTACTACTACTACTACTATGATTATAACTACTAATACTACACCTCCTTCTACTAATGTTGTGACTACAACTATTCCTCCTACTAGTACTATGACTATCCCAACTACTACTACTACTACTACACGACTACAACACTACTATTATTAGTACTACTAGTACTACTACTACTGTACTACCACTACCACTACTCCAACTGCAACAACTACTACTCCTATTACCACTATTATTGCTACGAATGCTAGAACAACTCCCACGACTACTACTACTACTACTTCTACAACTACTAATACTGCTTCTACTACTACTATTATACTAGTTCTACTACCACAACAACTAATACTTCTGTTCCTACAACTAATACTTCTACCCTACTACAACTACAACTACAACTACTACTGCAACTACTACTACAGCTACTACTACTACTAGTATTCCAATTACAACTACTACTGCTACTATAAATAGTGCTACTACTAGTAATATTACGACTACTACCTCTACTACGACTGTCGCTGCTACAACTAATACTACTACCACCACCACTACTACTATTACAACTATTAGCACTACTACTACTCGTGCAGCTACTACTACTATGACTATTACAAATACTACAACTACTTCTACCACCACCACTACTACTACTCCTACTACTGTTGCTGCTACTACTACTACTGCTGCTACTAATACAATTACTACTGCTACTACTTCTACTACTAGTACTACTACCACTACTACTACTACTATGACTGCTACTGCAACTACTATTTCTACTACAACTACTACTACTGCTACTGCTACTACAACAACTACTACTATTAATACTGGTATAGTTGCTAGTATGACTACTACAAGTACTACTACAGATACTATTACTACTATTTCCATAAATACTACTACCGCTATTAGTACTACTATAACTATAATTAATACCACAACAATTGCTACTACTATTATGACTACTACTACCACAACAACTACTTCAACTAGTACTACTACTACTACTACTACTATTATAACTTATGCACTTATCGGTACTACTGCTACACGTACTACTACTACTACTACTACTACTACCGCGACTACCACTACTTTTTCTACTACAACTAGTATTGCTAATACAACTACACTACTACTACAAATACTGCTACTTGAATTACTACTACTCTTACTACCACTACTATTTCTAATACTAATACTACCCCTACCGCTACTACCACTACTACTACTCCTATTGTGACTACTACTACTCATACTACTACTATTACAACAACTACTACTACTACTACCACCACCACCACCACCACCACCACGACTACTACTACTACAGTTGCTACTAGTACTACTACTGATACTGCTACTAATATTGCAACTACTACAACTATTACTACTACTGCTGCTGTTGCTAATAGTACAACTACGACTACTAGTATTACTACTACTATTACGACCACTACTACGACTTCTACTACTGCTACTAATACAACTATTGTTATTACTACTACCACTTCTTCTACTACTACTACTATCGCTCCTCCTTCTACTACTACTGCTTGTACCACTTCTACTTCTACTACTACTACTACTGCAACTGTTGCCACTATAACTCCTACTACTATGACTACTACTATTACTACTGCTACAGCTACTACTACCACTACTACTACTACTACTAATACTACTACTACTACCACCACCACTACTACTACTACTACTAATACTACTACTACTACCACCACCACTACTACTACTACTACCGCAACTACTAATACAACTACTCCAACTATAACTACTACTACTCCTACTAGTACTACTAGTACTACAACTCATACTACTGCTCCTATTGCTCCTACTGCTACTGCTGCTACTACTACCACTACTACTACTACTCCTACAACAACAACAACTACTACTACTAGTACTACAATCACTACTACTACTTCTCCTTCTCTTACTACTACTCCAACAAATAGTACGACCACCGCTACTACTACTACTATTGCTACTACTACAACTGCTGCTGCTGCTGCTGCTACTACTACTACTACTACTACTACTACTACTACTACTACTACTACTATTGCCGCTACTACTACTACTAATACTACTACTACTACTACAACAACAACAACTACTACTATTACTACTGCTACTACTATTATTACTCCTACGGCAACTGCTACTACTACTACTACTACTATTACTACTACAGCTGCTACAAGTACTTCTTTGACTACTGCTGCAACAAATATTGTTACTACTGCTACTACTACTACTACTACTACTACTACTATATCTTCTACTACTTCTACAACAACTACTCCTACAACTACTATTATAGTTATTCCTACTAGTACTACCACAAATACTACTACTGCTACTGCTACTACTACTACTACTACTTCTACAACTACTACTCCTACTACTACTACTACTACTTTGACCACTACAACTGCTGCTGCTGCTGCTACTACTACTACTACTACTACTACTACTACTACTACTATAACTACTGCAACTACTACTATAACTACTACTACTACTACAACAACTACAACTACTACCACTACTACTACTACTACTTATAATCCTACTACTATAACAACTAATGCTTCAACTGCTACTCCTACTACTATTACTTCTCTTACTACTACTATTACTAGTAGTACTACTGGTAGTCCTTTTGCTTTTACAACTCCTACTAGTACTACAACTACAACTACTACTACAATTACTACTATTGCTACTACTACTACTACTAATGCTACTACTACTACTACACTTGCTAGTAATACAGCTACTACTACAACAACAACTACTACTAGTAGTAGTACTACTATTATTACTATTACTTCTCCTACTACTACTACTATTACCACCACTACTACTCCTACTACTATTGCTGCTTCTACTAATCCTAATACTACTTCTCCTACTACTGCTACAACTACTTATCCTACTACTACTACTACTACTACTACTTCTACTACTTCGCCTACTACTACTGCTACTAATACTACTACTACTACTTCTACTACTACTAATATTTCTGCTACCACAACCACAATTGGTACTAGTACCACTACTTCTAATACCACTACAACTAATACTACTACTACTACAATTGGTAGTACTACTATTGCAACTATTGGTAGTAGTAGTACTACTACTATTGCTACTACTAGTACAACTGCTACTACTTCTACTACAGCTACTACTACTGCGTCCACAACTACTACTACTGCTACTACCAAAACTTATACTACTGCTGCTGCTAATTCTACTACTGCTACTACTACTGTCACTGCTAATTCTACTACTACTACTACTACTGTCGTTGCTGCCGTCACTACCACTACTACTACTGCTACTTCTGTTGCTACCGTTGCTGCTACTACTAGTACCGCTGCTATGACTTCTAATACTATAACTACTACAATGGCAGCTTCAACTATTGCTACTACTACTACTACTACAACTACCATTGCTATTGTTGCTCCTGTTGTTCTTGTTCCTGCTACAACTACCACTACTAATACTACTTCTAGATCTGTTGTAACTACTATAACTGCTACTACTTTGACTGCTACTGTTCACGCTACTGCTTCTACTTCTATAACTACTTATACAATTGCTACTGCATTTTCTATGACTACTACTACTAATACTACTATAGCTACTACTGTTATGGTTACAACTACAACAACTAGTAATATTGCAACTACTACTACTACTTCTACTGCTACAACTATTGCTACTACTTCTACTACTGCTACTACTACTGCTACTACTGCTACTACTGCTTCTACTACTGCTACTACTCCTATTGCTGCTGCTGCTGTTGTTGATGCAACTAGTACTACTACATCTACGACTACTTCTCCAACTCCTAAAACAACTGCTACTACTATGGTTGCTACTACTACAGCTATTGCTTATGTTACTACTACTATTTGTACTACTACTACTACTTTTGCAACTACCACTGTTACTCATACTAGTACTATGGTTACTACTACTAGTGCAAATTCCATTACTACTACGGTTACTCCTACTAGTACTACAAGTAATACTTCTATTACTACTACAACTACTACTACAACTACAACTACTACTAGTAGTAGTGCTACTTCAGCTGGTACAACTACAAATGCTACTACTTCTTCTACCACAACAGCTGCTGGTACGCCCACTACTACTACCACTGCTACTACTACTACTACTGCTGCTACCACAACAACAACAACTACTACTACTATGACTCCTGCTGCTGCTGCTGTCCCTACTACTACTGCTGCTATTACTTATGTTGTTGCTGTTGTCACTGCAACTACTAATTCAACTACGAGTACTGCGGCTACCACTACTAATAGTACTACTACAACTACTGCAGCTTTGAGTACTACGATTGTTGTTGGTACTACTACTACAACTTCTATTTCTACTATTACTACTACTATACCTACTACTTCTATATCTACTTCAACTACTACTACTCCAACTACTATTGCTACTACCACTACCACTGCCCATACTACTACCCCTACTCCTACACCAACTCATATTACAACAACTACTACTAGTACTACTACTACTCCTACTTGTACTGCTACTACGATAACTACTAGCACAACTACTTCTAATACTATTACTACTATTACAACAACTACTACTTGTACTACTACTACTACTACTACTGGTACTGCTACTACTATAGCTACTAGTACAACAACTTCTAGTGCTACTGCTACTTTTACTACTACTACTGCTACTACTACTCCTACTACTACAATGACTACTAATACAACTACTACTACTTTTTCTACTACTATTACTTCTACTGCTACTACTGCTACTGCTACTACTACTACTCCTACAAGTACTACTACTACTACTACAACTCGTACTGCCACTCCTGCACCAACTCCTAATCCTACCACTCCTCCAACAATTACAACAACAACCATAACTACTACTACTACAACTACCGCTACTGCTACTGCTGCTACTACTACTATTACTACTGTACCTGCTATTACTACTATTACCACTACTACTTGTATGGCTACTACTTCTACTACTTCTATTACTAGTACAACTTCTACTACTCCTACTCCAACTCCAATTGCTAGTACTACTCCTACTACAACTACTACCACTCCTCCAATTACTATTACTCCCACTCCTACCCTTACTACTACTACTAATACTACTATAACTGATACTACTACGACAACAACTACTACTACTAACACTACTTCTACATCAATAATAATGGCTATCAGTATAACAACTCCTACTCTTGCTCTAGCCACCACTACTACTACTCCTACTCCTACTACTGCTACTACTAAAACCACTCCTACTGCTACTTGTACTACTTCTAGTACTACTACTACTACAAGTGCTTCTATGACTACTACTACTACTGCTACTCAATCTCCTACAGCTACTTCTACACCTACGGCTACTACTACTACTATTGCTACAATACTACTATTACTACTACCACTACTCTGATTACAACAACAACAACTACTGCTGCTGCTACGACTATGACTATTACTAGTACTTCTGCTACTACTACTCTTAGTACTTCCTCCACAACTACTACTCCAACTACTATAATAACAACAACAACAACGACTACTACTACTCCTACTCCTACTACTACTAATATTACAACTACTACTAATGCTGCTACTAATACTTCTTCTACTACTACTACTAGTAGTAGTACTACTACAATGACTACTAATACTACTACTACTACAACTACTAGTATAACTACTACTACTACGACTCCTGCTACTACTACTACATTGACAACAACAACAACAACTACCACTATTATATCTCCTGCTATAACCACAACAATGACAACAACTACTACTGCTACTACTACTACTACAACTTCAACTGCTGCTACCACTACTACTACTACCACTATTACTACCACTACTGCTAATACTACCGCACTATTACTGCAACTACTTCTACTACTACCACTACCACAACTCCTGCTACTACTACTACTACTACTACTACTCTTACTGCTACTACTACTACTCCTACTATTAATACTACTACTAATACTATGAGTACTACTACAACTATAACTATAACTACTACCACTGCTACTGCAACAACTGCTACTACTTCTACTCCTACTCCAAAAACTACTCCTACAACTACTTATGCTACTAGTATTACTACTATTACTCCTATGACTACTACTACAACTACTACTACTGGTAATGCTACTACAATTACAACTACTACCACTACTCCTGTTACCACCACTACTATGACTACTACTACTATTGCTACTAGTAGTACTACTACTATTGCTACTACTGCCACTGCTAGAACCTCTACAACTATAACTACTACTACTACTACTACTGCTACTACCACCACTACTATTAGCTCTATTAGTACTACTACAGTTGCTACTACTATAATATTACTTCAACTAATACTACTACTACTACTTCTACTCCTACTCACGCTACTACTCCTACAACAACTACAACTTGAATTGCTACTCCTTCTACTACTTCTACTACTACTACAAATACTACTTTTACTCTTTCTGCTACTTCTACTACTACCGCTACTACGACTACTATGACTACTACCTCTGCTAGTGTGGCTACTACTACTACTACTAGTATGACTACTACTACTACAACTACTTCGACTACTACTATAACTACTTCTACTACTGCTACTGCTACTCCAAAAACTACTCCTACAACTACTTATGTGACTAGTACTATAGCTACTACCACTACTACTACTACTCTTGCTACTATTACTACAACTACAACTGCTACCACTACTCCTGCTAGTACTACTACTATGACAACTGCTTCAACAGCTACTACTACTACTACTATTGCTACTACTACTACTGCTACTACCCCTACAAAAACAATAACAACTACTACTATTACTTATTCTACTACTCCTATTGCTACTGCTAGTATTACTCCTACTGTGACTACTGCTACTTCAACCGATATTGCTACTACTGCTGCTGCAGCTACTACTACTTCTTCCACTACGACTACCAATATTACTACTACTATTACCACTAAGACTACTACTACCAGTACTACTATGACTCCTCCCCCTACTACTTCTACAATAACCACTACTGCTACTACCATCGCTGCGGCTGCTAATACTACTACTACTACAACAACAACAACTACTACTATTACTACTACTACTGCGACTACTACTATTACTTCTGTTGCCACAAATACACCTACTACTACTACTACTATACCTATTACAACTAATACTACTATTACTAGTAATATTACCACTACTATTGCTACAACTACTACTACTAGTACTACAACAACTACAACTACTACAACTATTCCTATTGCAATGACTACTACTACTACTACTACTTTTATTACTAGTACAACTGATACAACTCCCACTCCAACTCCTACTCTTACTTCTACTACGAATACAACTTCTAATATTACTACTCATCCTAATACTAATACTACTAATACTACTCATACTAATACTACTTCTATAACAACAACAACTACTACTACTATAGCTCCTACTCCTACTCCCGCCACTACTACAACTACTCCTACCCCTACTACTGCTACAATGACCCCTGCTCCTACTACTAGTCCTACTCGTACTTCTACTTGTACTACTATTACTTATAATACTACTACTTCTACCACTACTATTACTACTCAAAATACTAGTACTACTTCCACTACTACTACTAGTAGTACCACTGCTACTGCTGCTGCTGCTGCTACTACTACTACTACTACTTCTAGTACTCTTACTACCACTACTACTGCCACTACTACTCCTATTGCTACACCTACTCCTACACCAACCCCTATTACTACTACTACAACTACCACCACTACTAATACTACTCCCACTAATACTACCACTACTGCCGCTGCTGCTGCTGCTGCTGTTACTAGTACTACAACTATTATTACTACCACTACTACAACCACCACCACCAACACCACCACCACCGCTACAACTACAACAACAACTACTACTACTACTACTACAAAAACTACTACAACAACAACTACTACTATTACTAGTACTATTGCTACTACTACTATTACAGCTATTTTGACTACTACTACTCCTACTACTACAACTACTACCGCTACATTAGCACAACTACTACTACATCTACTACTTCTACGGCTACTACTACTACTACATCTACTACTTCTACGGCTACTACTACTACTACTACTACTACTACTACTACTACTACTACTACAACAACTAATATTACTACTACTACTACTACTACTACTACTACTACTACTACCACTTTTGTTACTACTACTACTTCTATTGCTACTACTAATACTACTACTACTATACCTATTACTACTAATACTACTACTACTACTACTATTACTACTACTACTACTACTACTACTATACATATTACTAATACTGCTACTACTCCTACTACAATAACTAATACTACTTCTGCAACTACTTGTACTACCACTACTGCAGCTATTTCTACTAGTGCTACCACTACCTCTGCTGTTGCTACTACTACTACTACTGCTACTGCTGTTGCTACTGCTGCTGCTACTACTACTACTGCTACTATTGCTAGTACTCGTGATACTACTACTACAACTACTACTACAGCTATTGTTACTGCGAGCGCAACTCCTACTACTATTACTACTATTACTACTAATGGTACTACTCTAATAACTACAACTATGACTCCTCCTACTACTACCCCTACAACTACCACTACTACTACTGCTACTACCATTACTACTACTACAACTACTACAACAACTGCTACTACTATTACTACTACTACTATTACTACTATTGCAACTACTACTATTGCTACTACTGTTGCTACTACAACTACTACTTCTACTATACCTATCGCAACCAATATTGCTACTACTACTACTACTACTAATATTAATACTAGTATTGCTACAAGTACTTCAAGCACTATTACTACTACTACTACTACTACAATTACTACTCATACTGCTGCTATTACTACTATTATTCCTACTACTATTGCTATGACTAGTACTACTACTATAACTACTGCTACTGCTACTATTGCTACTACTACTACTACCACTCCTGCTACTACTTCTATTCCTACTATTACTGCTACTATAGCTACTACTTCTATATATACTCCAACTACTCCAACCCCTACTACTACTACCCCTACTACTACCCCTACTCCTACACCAACTCATATTACAACTAACTACTACTAGTACTACTACTACTACTCCTACTTGTACTACTACTACGATAACTACTAGTACAACTACTTCTAATACTACTACTACTATTACAACTACTGGTTCTTGTACTACTACTACTACTACTTCTACTACTACTACTGCTGTTGCTACTACTACTACTACTTGTATTACTACTACTACAACAACTAGTATAACAACGTCTAATGCTACTACTGCTTTTACAACAATTACTAGTACTATTGCTGCTGCTGCTGCTACTACTACTACTACTACTACTACTACTACTTTCACTATTATTACAACTACAACAAATACGCCTACTGCTACTGCTGTGGCTGCAACTCCTACTACTACAACTACGACTCCTACTTCTATTTCCACTACTTCTACGACAACAACAATAACTACTACTAATACTAGTACTACTTCTTCTATTGCTACTACTAGTAATGCGACTACTACTAAAATGACTCCTAATACTACTACTACTACTATTGCTGCTTATACTACTAATATTTCTACTCCTCCTGCTACTACTCTGACAATGACTCCTAATACTACTATGACTACTACTACTACTACTACTTCTGCCACTACCTCTACTACTACTACTAGTCCTGCTACTACTACATTGCTATTGCAACTACTTTTACTAATACAACTCCTCCTCCTACTACTACTCCTACTACTACTTCTTCTACTACTGCTACATGTACTTCTACTACTAACACTCTAATACTTCTACTACTACTACTACTACTACTACTACTACTACTACTAGTACTTCTACTACTACTACTACTACTACTACTCCTGCAACAACTAGAACTACTACTATAACTCCCTCTACTACTACTAATACTCCTCCTACTACTACTTTTACTCTTACTGTCACTTTTACTACTAATACTAGAACTTCTACTACTATTACTACTACTAGTAGTAGTACTACTACTACTACTACGATTACAACAACAACTACTATTACTACTACTACTACTACTACTATTGCTACTACTAGTACTGCTACAACTACACCTATTTCTACAAATAGTAGTACTACTACAACTACTACCATTACTACTACTATTACTACCACTATTCCTACTACAGCTTCTACTTCTATTATTACTCCTACTACTACAACTATAGCTACTACTCTTACAATTGCAATTACTACTATGATTACAACAACTACTACTACTACCGCTACTGCTATTACCACTATTGGTACTACTTCTATTGCTATTACTCCTACAACTGCTCCTAGTGCTACCCCTACTCCTACACCTACTCCTATTACAACTACAACTACTATGACTACTACCACTACTACCACTATTTGTATAACTACTACTATGACAACTATTACAACTACTTCTACTACTACTACTGTTGCTTCTAGAACCGCTACTACGGCTGCTGTTACTATAACTATTGCTACTTCTGGTACAACTATAACAATTTCTACTATCGCTGCAACAATAGCTACAACTCCTAGCACTACTACTACGACTACCACTATTATGACTACTACTATTACAACTAATTCTACAATAGCAACTATTGGTAATACTTCCACTAGTGCTGCTACTATGACTCCAGCTACCACTGCTACTATTGTTTCTACTACTACTACTACAACTACTGCTACTACTACTATTCTGACTACTGTTACTACTATGACTACTACTATTACTACTGCTACTACTTCTACTTCTGCTACAGCTAATACTACAACTACTACAAGCTACTACTACTACTCCTATTGCTACCACTGCTACTACTCCTACTACTACTACAACAACAACTACTACTCCTACTGCTACTACAACTACTACCACTTCGACTACTACTACTACTACTACTACTACTACTCCTACAGCTACTACTACT
Source organism: Trichopus zeylanicus subsp. travancoricus (assembly GCA_005019695.1). NCBI lineage: Eukaryota > Viridiplantae > Streptophyta > Magnoliopsida > Dioscoreales > Dioscoreaceae > Trichopus > Trichopus zeylanicus. The sequence goes on along the minus strand of RXID01021376.1, from coordinate 152,305 downwards.
ACTCCTATAGCTACTACTACTACTCCTATTACTTCTGCTACTACTCCTACTACTACTTCAACTACTGCTATGGCTACTATTTCTACTGCTACTACTACAACAACAACTACTACAACTACTACTACGACTACTTCTACTAACTACTCCTCCAAATACTAGTTTGACTATTAGTACTGCTACTACTACTATTACTACTACTCCTACTCAAACTCCCACCACTGCCACTAATTCTCCTACTGCTACTACTACTTTGACTTCTAAAACTACTACTACCTATGTTACTAGCACAACTACTGCTACTAGCACTACTACTACTACTAGTACTATTGCTACTACAGCTACTACTACTACTACTACTATTACTACTGCTGATGCTACTACCAATACTAGTGCTGCTACTACTGCTACTACGATTGCTACTACTGCTACTACGATTGCTGCTACTACTACTACTACTACTGCTACTCCTCTAACGACTACTACTACTATCACTCAAATGCTACTAGTACTACGACTATTACTAACCATGGCTACTACCATTACTATCGCTACTTGTACTACAATTGCTACTTCTATTAGTCTACTGCTGCTCTTGCTATTCCTACTGCTAATCCTTCTACTGCTGCTGCTGTTGCTACTATGAATACTCCTATTACTCCACCTACAGATATTACAACCGCTACTGCTACTGCTATTACTACTACTTTAGCTTCAACTAATACTACTACTACTAGTATTACAACTACTACTACAACATGTACAACTGCTACTATTTCTAATAATACTACTACTGCTTCTATTGTTGCTACTACTACTATTACTACTATTACTTAAATTACTATAACTACTACTAGTACTACTATTACGATTGTTGCGGTTGCGGCTACTACTGCTATTACTACTATTACTACTGTTGCTGCTACTACTACTACTATTACTATTACTACTACTGCTACCACTATTGCTCCTGCAACTGCTGCAACTACAACAATAACTGCTACTAATTTTGCTACTAATACTGCAACTACTACTACTACTACTATTGCTACTGCCGCCACTACATTTACAACTATTACCACTACAGCTACTACTACTACTACTACTTCTACCGTTGCTATTAGTACTACTACTACAACTAATACTTCTACTACTAGTAGTGCTACTACTACTGCTACTGCTGCTACTACTAATACTACTTCTACTCCAACTGCTACTGCTATTAATGGTACTACTGCTATTGCTACAACAAGTACTACTACTTTTACTACTACTAGTAGTAGCACTATTGCTACAACTTATACTACAACTACTACTACTTTTACAACTACATCTACTACTACTCCTACTACTATTATTACCAACACTACCTCTACTACTATTACTATTCTTACTTCCACTACCACTGCCACTACAACTACCACTATTACTATGATGACAGCCACTACTACAACTGCTGCTACTACTACTACTACTACTACTACTACTACTATGAGTACTACAACTACTATTGCTGCTGCTACTTCTACTTCTACTGTTGCTACTAGTACTACTACTGCTACAACAACAACAACAACTACTACTACTACTACTATTACTACTACTACTACTACTCCTCCTCCTATTGCTACTACTACTACTACTACTAGTTTTACTACTTCTACTACTACAACTACTCCTTCTACTACTACTACTAACCCTACTACTATGACTGCTGCTCCTGATACTACTTCTACTACTACTCCGGGGACTACTTCTACTACTACTACTACTACTGCTGCTACTTCTACAATTACAACTACTACTTTTGCTGCTACTACTCCTCCTCCTCTGACTACTAGTATGATTATTACTACTGCTACCACTACAGCAAGTACAACTACTAGTATTACTACTAGTCCTACTTCAACTCCCTCTCCTACTACTATTCCAACTATAATTTTTCTTAATACTACCACTACAATAACTACTACTACTACATCAACTACTACTACTACTACAATAACTACTGTTGAAACTACTACCACTGCTACAACTACTGATACTAATATTCCTACTATTACTACTACTTCTATTCCTGCTTCTAATACTACTTCTACTGCAACTACTATTACTACTACTGCAACTACTTCTTCTACTACTACTGTTGCTGCGACTAATACTACTACTACTGCTGCTGCTGCTACTACTACTACTACTACACCTGCTACTACTACTATGACTATAGCTACTACGACTACTGTGACAACTATAGCTACTATTGCTGCAATTACTGCTACCACCACCACTGCTCCTACTGTTACTACTACTTCTACTACTACTACTATGACTATTACTACCTATACTACTGCTACTACCTCTACAACAACTGCAACAATATATATTGCTTCTACTACTACTACTACCTGTACTACTGCTACCATTCCTACTAGTACTACTACTCCTACACATACTACTACTATTGCAACTCCTACTGCTGCTACTTCTCTTGCTGCTACTACTATTATTGCTACTTGTTTGACTACTGCTACTACTACTACTCCTCCTACTACTACTAATGCTACTGCTACTACTACTGCTGCAACTACTACTGCTACTGCTGCTACTACTACTTCTACTGGTACTGATACTACTACTGCTAGCACTATCGTAGCTACAACTACTATTACTACTACTACTACAATAACAACAACTACCACTACTACTACTTGACTACTACTACTATGGCTACTTATACTACCACCACTACCATTACTACTACTACTACGGCTATTACCGCGGTTGCTACTGCTATGACTACTTCTGCCACTACTACTGCTACCTCTACTTCGACGACTACTACAATTGTTACTTTTGCTACTACTACTTCTTCTACTACTATGACTACTAATACTGCTCCTGCTACTCCAACTTTGACTACTACTTTTGCTACTACTATGACTACTGGTGCTGTGACTACTACTACCACTTTTACTACTGCGGCTACTACTGCTACTACTACTACTGGTACTATGACTTACACTGCTACTACTACTCCTACTCCTGCAACTATGGTTGCTATTACTACTTCTTCAGCTACTACTATTATTTCTACTGTAGCTATTATTGCTGCTACTACTATCCCTACTGCTCCTATTATTACTACTACTAAGGCTTCTACTACTATATCAATTGGCACTACCACTATTACTTATACTAGTACTACTACTTGTACTACCTCTACCACTTTTGCTTCTACTATACTACCACTACTACTACTGCTTCTGCCACTACTGCTACTACTACTGCTACTGCTACTAGTACTACTACAGCTACTACTGCAGCTACTACTGTTGCTACTATTAAAGCTATTACTACTACTATTACTACTATTACTACTTCTACAATAATAACTACTTCTGCTGCTAGTACTCCTACTACTTTTCTTCCTACTACCACTACTACTACTACTGCAGTAGCTACAACTAATACTACCAACGGCACTACTACAACTACTGCTACTACTTATACTCCTAATATTACTAATACTACTATTACTACTACCAATAATAATAATAATAATATAACTATTACTACTTTTACTGCTACTGCTCCTGCTACTACTGTTGCTACAACTACTACAACAACTACTACTTCACCAACTACCGCTACTAATATTACTACTTCGACATTTATTTCTGCTACTGCTTCTACTATCACTACAACTTATGCTAGTACAACTACTAATACTATGGCTACTACTATTACTAGTACTACACCTACTACTCTTGCTACTCCTATAGCAACTCTGGCAACTAATGCTGCTACTAATGCTACTACTACTACTCTTGCTACTACTGCTATTGTTGCGGCTACTACTACTACTACTACTGCTGCTGTTGCTGCTGCTGCTGCTACCACTACTACAGCTATTACTACAACTGCTACTGCTAGGAATACTACTACTGCTGCTGCTGCTGCTGCTGCTTCTACATCTCGTACTACTTTGACTTCTACTACTACTACTGCTGCTGCTACCACCACTACTACTACTAATGCTACTACTACTATGACTACGACATAAACTACTACTGCTAATACTGCTATTGCTACTTCTGCTAATCCTATTACTACTACTCTTACTACTACTGCCACCACTACTACTACTACTACAACTCCTACAACTACTAGTGCTACTGTTGCTACTACTACTAAGGCTACTACCTACTACTACTGCTACTATTGCTTCAGCTACTACTGCTATGTTACTACTAATATAGCTATCGCTACTCAAGATACTGCTACTAGTACTGCTACCGTAACTACTGCTACTACAACTAATGCCACTATTACTTCTACTACGGCTACTGCTACTACTGCTGCTGCTGCTTCTTCTTCTGTGACTACTACTACTGCTCCCACTTCTACTGCGATAACTAATGCTACTGCGACTCATACTACTACTAGTGGCACTACTTCTATTGCTACTTCTACTACAACTACTATTGCTACTACTACTACTGCTACTGCTCCCCCTACTATTACTACTACTAATACTATCACAACTGCTACTTCTCCAGCTTCCACAACTATTACTCATAGTACAACTGCTACTACTACTATTGCTACTATTGGTATAACTCTTGCAACTACGACTACAATTCCTACTAGTAGTGTGACTACCACTGGCAATACAACTACTGCTGCTACTTCTACTACTACAACAACACTTACTACTACTACTACTACAACAACTACTACTACTACTACAATAACAACTACTACTACTGCAACTACTATTGCTACTACTACTATCCCTACTTCTCCTATTATTACTACTGCTACTGCTACTACTACTACTAAGGCTTCTACTACTATAGCAATTGGCAATAGCACTGTTACTTATACTAGTACTACTACTTGTACTACCTCTACGACTTATGCTTCTACTATACTACCACTACTACTACTACTTCTGCCACTACTGCTACTACTACTGCTGCTACTACAACTACTACTGTTGTTACTATTAAAGTTATTACTACTACTATTAATGCTATTACTACTTCTATGACAACTACTACTGCTGCTGCTAGTACTCCTACTACTTTTCTTCCTACTACCACTACTACTATTGCTGCTGCTGCAGCTTGAACTAATACTACCACTAGCACTACTACAACTACTACTGCTACTAATACTCCTAATATTTCTAATACTACTATTACTACTATTAGTACTACCAATAATAATAATAATAATTTAACTATTACTACTTTTACTGCTACTGCTCCTGCTACGACTGTTGCTAGAACTACTACAACAACTACTACTTCACCAACTACCACTACTAACATTACTACTTCTATATCCATTTCTGCTACTGGTACTACTATCATTACAACTTCTGCCAGTACTACTACTACTACTACAACTACTACTATTACTACTACTCCTCCTACTACTCTTGCTGCTCCTATAGCTACTCTGGCAACTAATGCTACTGCTAATGCTACTACTACTTCTCATGCTATTGTTGCTATAATGCTACTCTTGCTACTACTGCTATTGTTGTGGCTACTACTACTGCTGCTGCTACCACTACTACTGCTACTACTACAACTGTTACTGCAACGAATACTACTACTACTTCTGCTGCTGCTATCACTACTACTACTACTAATGCTACTACTACTATGACTACCACGTAAACTACTACTGCTAATACTGCTATTGCTACTACTGCTAATCCTATTACTACTACTCCTACTACTACTGCTACTACAACTCTTACAACTACTAGTGCTACTGTTGCTACTACTACTAAGGCTACTACCTACTAATACTACTACTGCTACTTCAGCTACTACTAATATAGCTATCATCGCTACTCTAGATACTGCTACGAGTACTCCTACTGCAACTATTGCTACTACAACTAATGCCACTGTTACTGCTACTATAGCTATTGCTACTACTACTGTTGTTGCTTCTCCTTCTGTGACTACTACTATTGCTCCCACTTCTACTATGATAACTACTGCTACTACTACTCTTACTACTACTATTGCTACTTCTACTACAACTAGTATTGTTACTACTACTACTGCTACTGCCCCCGTTACTATTACTACAACTAATACTACCACAACTACTACTTCTCCAGCTTCCACAACTACTGCTCATAGTACAACTGCTACTACTACTACTGCTACTATTGGTACAAATCCTACAACTATGACTACTATTCCTACTAGTAGTGTGACTACTACTAGCAATACAACTACTGTTGCTACTTCTACTACTACAACAACACTTACTACTACTACTATGACTACTACTACTACAACAACAACAACAACTACTACTACTACTACTACTATTGCTACTACTATTGCTACTACTACTCTTGCTACTATTACTACTACTAATACTACTACAACTACTACTGGTACTACTATTACTATTAGAACTATGATTGCTACCACTATTGCTACTACAACTACTAATACTTTTGTGATTACTTCTGGTAATAATTCTGCAACTACAACTACTACTATTATTACAGTTATTGCTACTACTACTACTACAACAACAACAACTTCTACAACTACTAATACTATTAGTAGTACAACAACTATCGCTGCTACTACTACTATTGGTATTAGCACTACTACCACTACTACTTCTGCTGCTAGTACTGCTACTACTACCATGACTACTATGACTACTACTCCTTCCATGACTACTATGACTACTACTACTACTATTGCTACTATAACTAATGCTACTATTACTACTAATATTGCTATTGGTACAACTGATATTGTTTCTACTACTACTATTGCAACTAATGCTAGTAGTAGGAGTTGTTGTTGTTGTTGTTATATTTGAAGTATTAGGGGTAGTAGTAGTTATTGTTGTTATTGTTGTAGTGGAGTATGAGGAGTAGTAGTAGTAGCAACAGCAGCAGCAGCAGCAGTAGTAGTAGCAGCAACAGCAGCAGCAGTAGTAATATTAGTAGTAATTGTAGTAGTAGTAGTAGTAGTAGTCATAGTAAAAGTAGTAGTAGCAGTAGTAGTAGCAGATGTAGCACTCGTAGCAATTGTAGTAGTAATAGAAGTAGTAGTTGTAGTAGTTGTCATTGCAGTAGCAATAATTGCAACACTAGTAGTCATAGTAGTAGTCGTTGTTGTACTAGTTGTAGTGGTGGTCATGGTAGTAGTTGGAGTAGCTATAGCAGTAGTAGCAGTAGTAGTGGTAATAGTGCCATTAGTAGAAGTAGGAGTAGCAGTAGTCATAGAAGTTATAGTAGTAGCCATAGTAGTTGTAGTAGTTGTAGCAAAAGCTATAGTAGCATTGGTAGCAATAGTAGTAGTAGTACGGGCTATAGTAGTAGTAGTAGTTGGAGTCGTATTTCTAGCTATTGCAGTAGGAGTACTAGCTGCAGTAGCAGTTCAAGAAGTAGTAGTGGTAGTAGTAGTAGGAGGAGTATGATTAGTAAAAATAATAGAAGTAGCAGTTGTAGTAGGAGTTGTAGTAGTACTAGTAGCAGAAGCTGCAGTAACAACAATAACAGTTGAAGTAGTTATAGTAGAAGTAGTAGTATTAGCAGTAGGAGCAATAGTTATTGTTGCAATGGTAGTAGTAGCAGTAGTAGTAGTAGCTATAGTAACAATTGCAATAGTCGTAGTTAAGGCAGCAGTAGTGGTAGTAGTAGTTGCAGTAGTAGGAGCAGTAGCAGTAGTAGCAGCAGCGGCAACAATAGTAGTTGGAGTTGTAGTGGCAGAAATAGTAGTAGTAGTAGTAACAGAAATAGTAAGAGTAGTAGGAGTAGTAGTAGTAATAGGTATAGTAATAGTAGTAGTTGTTGTTGTTATTATTGTTGTAGTAGTAATAATAGTAGTAGTAGTAGCAGTAATAGTAGTAGCCATAGTAGCATTTATAGTAGTAGTTGTAGTCACAGTAGTAGTAGCAGCAGTAGTTTTAGTTGTTGAAATAGTAGTACTAGTAGTAGTAGTAGTTATAGTAGTCATAGTAGTTTTAGTAGTTGGGGAAGTAGAAGTAGTAGTTGTAGCAGTCATAGTAGCTATAGTCGCAGTAGTAGTAGTACCAATAGTAGTAGAAGGTGTAGCGGTGGTAGATGTAGTAGTTATAGCAGTGGCAAGAGTAGTATTAATAGTAGTAGTAGTAGTAGTAGCAGTAGTAAAAGCAGTAGTAGTTGTTGTAGTAGTAGTAGTAGTAGTAGTTGCAATAGTATTATTATTATTATTATTATTATTATTATTATTAAATAGTAGTAGTAGTAGTAGTAGTAGTAGTAGTAGTAGTAGTAGTAGTAGTAGTACAAGCTATAGTAGTAGTAGAAGTAGTAGTAATTATTGTAGCAGCAGCAGTAGTCACAGTAGAAGCAATAGCAGTAGTTGTAGTAGCAATTGTAGTAGGAGCATAGTCATAGTAGTTGCAGGCCTAGAATTGGTAGCAGTTGTAGCCATAGTTGTAGCAGTAGTCGTGGTAGTTGTCATCGCAGATGTAGCAATATTAGTAATAGTAGTACTAGAAGAAGCAAAAGAAGTATTAATCATAATAATATTAGTAGTTGCAGTCCTAGTAGTAGCAGAAGTAGTTTTAGTAGGAGTAGGAATAGTACTAGTTGCAGTAGTTGTAGTTGTAGTTATAGTTATGGGAGAAGTATTAGTAGTACCAGTAGTAGTAGTATTAGCAGTAGTAGCCGCTATAGTAGTAGTAGTTACAGCATTAGTAAAGGCAGAAGCAGTAGCAGTAACAATAGCAACAACAATTGTTATAATAGTAGTAGCAGTAGTAGCCATAGTACTAGAAGCAGTAGTAGTACCAGATGTAGTAGTAGAAGTAGCAGTAGTAGTAGTAGTAGTAGAAGTAGTAGTAATGTAGTAATAGTAGTAGCAGTTGTTGTTGTTTTACCAACCATACTAGTCGTAGAAGTAGTAGTAGCAGCAATAGTAGTTTTCGTAATTGCTACAATAGTAGCCCCAGTAGTAGTAGATATAGTAGGAGTAGTAGCAGTAGCTATAGTAATAATAGTAGCGGGAGGAGTACTAGTAGACGTAGTAGCAGTTATAGTAATAGGAGTAGTAGTTGTAGCAGCAATAGTAGGAGCAGTAGTAGAAGTGGTAGTTGCAGTAGTAGCCGAAGCTTTAGTAATAGAATTAGTAGTAGTAGCAGTAGTAGCAGTAGTGTTAGGAGTTGCAGTAGCGATTACTATAGTTATAGAATTAGCAGGAGGAGTAGTAGTAGGAGGAGGAGCAGTAGTGGTAGGTGTATGGGAAGTAGTATAAGTAGTAGTAGAAGTTGAAGTAGTATTTGTAGTAGCAGTAGTGGCAGAAGTTGTAGTGGTTGTAGTGGTAGCAGTAGCTACTGTAGTAGGAACTGCCGTAGCGGTAGTAGTAGTAGTAGTAGCAGTAATAATAGCAACCATAGTAGCCATAGTACGAGTAGCAGTAGTTGTAGTAGTCGCATTAGTCGTAGCAGTAGTAGTAGTTTAGCGCTTGTAGTTGTTGGAGATGTAATAATAGTAGTAGTAATCGTGGGTGTAGTAGTAGTTGTAGTAGGAGTAGCAGTAGTAGTTGGTGTATTAGTAGAAGTAGTAGTAGTAGGAGTATCCATAGTAGTAGTTGGGGTTGTAGTAGTAGGAGTAGCTGGAGTAGTAGTAGCAGTAGCTAGAACAATCGTGGTAGTAATAGTAGCAGTAGCGGTAGCAGTAGGAGTAGCAGTTACAATAGTGGCAGCAGTTGGAGCAGTATTAGTAGCAATAGTAGTAGTAATTATAGTAGTAGCTGTTGCAGTAGTAGCAATAGAAGTAGGACCAGTAGCAGTAGTAGCAGGAGTAGTAGCAGTAGTAGTAGGAGTATTATTAATAAAAATAATAATAGTAGTTGTTGTAGAAGGAGCAGTAGTAGTTGTTTTAGTAGTAGAAGTAGAAGTAGTAGTAGTCAGAGTAGTAGGAGCAGTAGTAGTAGTAACAGTAGTAGTAGTAGCAGTAGGTATAGCAGTAGCAGTATTAGTAGTTGTAGCAGTAGTAGTAGTAGCCGTAGTACCAGTTGGAGTAGTAGTATTAGTAAGAGTAGCAGTTGTTGGAGTAGCAGTAGTCATAGCAGTAAGAGAAGTACCATTAATAGTAGCAGTAGCAACAGTAGTAGCAATGGTAGTCGTAGTAGTAGTAGTTGTAGTAAAAGTAGTAGTAGCTAAAATAATAGCGGTAATTATAGCAACAGGAGCAGTAGCTCAACCCCCAAACCATTCTGGTATCAGAGCCTAGTTCCTTGCCTGGCTTAACACCTTCCATGGCTGAGTAAAAACCTCCTTTCTAGGTACTCATCGGGGGATGTGTGTGATGGATTTTGACCTTATGGCCGTTGATAACCAGACATAGCATGCCGAAAAATCCTGGATTGACCCCTCGGGTGGCACAGAGGCTGGACCTAATAAGTCCACCGCAAGGTCAATATTGGGAGAGAAGTAGGTATTCGTGATCTTGGTGAGAAGAAGACTCAGGAATTCCTTAGGGGCCTCTGTACTCCGGTCCATGGAACCTCTGCAGGAAGGAACTGGTGAGAACACCCACCTTCTAGCCATGTGGCGTTTGACCAACCAAGAAGGCAACTCTGACACTGAGCATGACCCAGACGAGTATTGTGAGTATTTGCAATACTATACTTGTTTGGGAGACACAGATGGAGACACAAAACTCATTGCCACTTTAGAAGAAGAAAACTAGGGTATGGAGTATCCCCAGCGGGCACCACCGACACCACCTCAGCGAGCGAAGCCGACGGAATGGCTTTACTCCTCCTCAATTGTCTCTGAATACAGGCCCCCAGTGGAATCAACCATGGGCCATGTTAATTACCCCCCAGCGGCGAGACCTACTGAGCCCGGTCCAAGCCAAGAACCCATCTTTGGCAGCTATCAACCCAAGAATCTGAGGTTCAAAGCCAGAAATTCCTCAGAGTGGTGGAATCTCCCTTCTGCCCAACAGCAATCACGGGATATCTTTGTTATGCCCCCCCAGATTGGGCAATTCAACGATGTCTTCATGCGTTGGGAGTCCATCACCAAAAATTAAGTTGCTCTCTAGGGTTTCACAGATTCCCGGACAAAAACTAAGTTTATTGAGAACCTGCTTGGGGAATCTGAAAAGCTCGCTTGGATCCAATAGAGGATGGCCTACCCTATGGAATACCAACACTTGTTGGATCATGCAGATGGTGCTGACGGTACGCAGAACATCCTCTCCCAAATCTGGACCATCTTCGCCCTGGAAGATCCCTACCAAGGCTCGACAACCATGCAAGAGGAAGCCTACAGGGATCTGGAATGGTTATCTTGCCAAAATTTGCGGGATATCGTTCCTTTTGTTAATGAATATATGCAGGTAGCATCTCGGACTAGCCGGTTATTCACTGGCCCAGAGCTCTCAGAAAAACTCTGGTAAAAAATGCCTGGCTCCATTGGCAAGAAGATCAAAGCAGCTTTTGAAGACAAACATCTAGGTAATACCATCAGAGTTTATCCTCGAGTCTTGTTTACCTACAAGTACCTGGAAGAAGCATGCAAAGAGGCCGCCTTCACCCGGGCCCTCAAGGATTTGTCGTTCTGCCATGACATTCCAATCCCTGGGTACTATTAGCGACCCCGACAGAAATTTGGTGTTCGACGATCGACAACCTACAAAGGGAAGCCCCATCCTTCGCATGCTCGCATCGAAAAGAAGAAACACCTCATCCGCAACTGGAGGTGTAGATGTTTTCTCTATGGAGAAGAGGGACATTTTGCCCGAGAATGCCCCAATGACCGACGAAATGTCAAGCGCGTCGCCATGTTTGAACAGCTTGACCTTCCAGCAGATTGCCAAATTGTGTCCGTCCAAGAAGGTGATGACCCTAGTGATGCCATCTACAGCATTTCTGAAGGGGAGGAGGACACAGCAGTCTTGCAGGAGGAAACAATCTTTGTGTTTTGGAAAGATGACCGGACCTAGTGGATTGGCCCTACAGGGGGCTACTGCACCATGGTCAAACTTTCACAACAACAGTACGAGTGTCGCCACACTTGGGAATTACATCAAGATGTGCCTAACGCCTATGAGCAGTGCTTTTGCTGCTAGGCGCCCTCCCAAAAGCGCTACTGTATGCACTGCCCAAATTGTAAATTGACAATCTGTGGCAGATGCGGCTTGTACTACTTTAGCAAAAGAGTTCCAGTGGCCCAGACATCCCTTCCAAGGTATGAGTCCAATGATTTACTACTTGAACAACAACATTACATTTCTGCTTGTGAAAGAGAAAAGCGGCAGCTGCAACAATAGCTAGCTCTCGCCCATGAAGACAGGGAGGCCCTCCAACAATGCCTTCTTCTTGTTCAGAGGAAAGCCATCACTGGCAACATGAGTCTGAAAACTGGAGACTGAAGCACAAGGAGCTCAAAGATGCCACCATGGAACTTGACCGCGTGGTGCTCGAGCGAAGTGATCTGCAAAAGGAGATACAAAAGCTCCAACAGGAGAAAGGAGCACTCAAACTGTAGCAACAGGAGGATGAGCCGGCGGATGTCGATGACCTCAACATCTTCCTCATTGATACTACTCAATGACTCCTCTATGCTGAGATGCGGGTGACAACACAACCCAGGCGGACGAAGAACATGCTCTACAACCTCAAGGTGAAGTTTGAAATTCCCCATGTTGAGCCATTTGAAGTAAATGCAATCCTCGATACAGGGGCTACAACCTGCTGTATTGACCAAGGAGCATCTCCTGTGAGCGCCTTGGAGGACAATCCTTTCTTAGTCCATTTCAATGGCATCAACTCCTGCACTTCGGCCAACAAGAAGCTGAAATTCGGTCGCATGTTGATTGGGGAGAACGGCTTTCGGATCCCTTACACAAATACCTTCCCAATGAAGTTGGGGGAGGATATCCAGATGATCCTTGGCTGTAACTTCATCCGCGCCATGCAAGGCGGCGGCCGCATCGAGGGCAATACGGTTATGTTTTACAAAAATGTAACCATGATTCATACTCCCCCATCTGTACCAACTACAGCAGCTATTGAAGAGCTGGACTTAGATGAGGATGAGTTCATACAAATACAAGAGCTAGTGCAGTATGCAACGGACGAACAGCCAACACGGAGCTTCACCAATAGCGTCGGCCCCTTACTTGATGAACTCTGACGCTTGGGATACATTGGTGAGGACCCACTGAAGTACTGGTCCAAGAACCAGGTGCTCTGCCACCTTGACATCAAGAACCCGGATTTCACCATTGAAGACCGGCCCTTAAAGCATATTACACTGCAAGCCAAGGCTACGTATGCAAAGCATATGAAAGCACTTCTGGATCTTGGCATTATTTTCCCCAGCAAAAACCGGCATCGCACCACAGCGATCATTGTGAACTCCGGTACAATAGTTGATCCCCGAACGGGCCAGGAGATCAAAGGCAAGGAACGGATGGTATTCAACTACCAACACCTGAATGATCTCACCAACAAGGATCAATACAGCCTGCCCGAGATCAACATCATCATACGAAAGGTAAGCAGAAGCCACATATATTCCAAATTTGATCTGAAATCAGGCTTTCATCAAGTGGCGATGCATCCTGCTTCCATGGAATGGACGGCGTTCTGGGTGCCAGAAGGCCTCTATGAATGGCTCGTAATGCCATTTGGCCTCAAAAATGCACCTGTCATATTCCAGCTAAAGATGGACAGTTGCTTCAAGGGGACTGAGGACTATATTGCAGTATACATTAATGACATTTCGGTCTTCTCTTCCTCTGAAGCGGAGCATGAACAACATCTGTGGGTCATGCTCCAGATTTGCCAAACCAATGGAATAATCCTGAGTCCAACCAAAATCAAGCTAGCAGTCTCAGAAGTAGAATTCTTGGGGGTAGTACTCCGCAATCAATGAATCAAGCTGCAGCCCCACATCATCAAGAAGATTGCAAACTTCCAGGAACAGGAACTGACCACCACAAAAGGCCTCCGAGCCTGGCTCAGAATCTTGAATTACGCCCGAAGCTATATCCCTAATCTGGGAACTCTACTCGGGCCACTCTATGCAAAGACAAGTCCTACGGGAGAAAAGTGCTGGAACTCCCGAGATTGGGACTTAGTCACAAAAATCAAGGCCTTGGTGCAGAAGCTGCCGGATCTCGAACTACCACCAGAAGCCAGCTATATGATCCTCGAGACCGACGGCTGCATGATGGGATGGGGCAGAATATGTAAATGGAAGCCCTACAAATATGACCCCAAGTCCATGGAGAAGGTATATGCCTATGCTAGCGGCAGGTTCCAGCCGATGAAGTCCATAATTGATGTGGAACTCTATGCCATCATGAATACGCTGGAAGCATTGAAGGTTTACTACCTGGATAAAGTTGACTTGACTATTTGAACCGACTGTCAAGCAATCATAAGCTTCTTCAACAAGTCGGCCAACAATAAGCCTTCTCGCGTATGCTGGCTCGCCTTCACTGACTACATTACTAGCACGGGACTCGCCATCCAATTTGAACACATCAGCGGAGAGGATAACCAGCTGGCGGATACTCTCTCTCGCTTAATTACTTCACTTGTCATTTCAGGATGGCCTGCACCTGAAACTTTGGAAGGACTCAGCCTCGTAGCAACTCGGTTACAGGAGGCGCACCATACACTCTCTCGGAAGGCAAAGGAGGAGCACTTGGCAGCAGCTCAAGCCTTGTGCTATAATATGAATCATAGCTACAGCTCCTACAAAGCCTTCCCATGTCCCTTGATACTTACGACGCCATCAAACGACGGCTCCAACAGCTAGAATGACAAAATGCCCAGGAAGCACTTATGTCTGTTCGACAGTTCCGGGACCTCCACGCCCTGAAGCTATCCGAAGCCACAAAGCACGCAGGACGCAAGACCACAGGCAACATCTGGGCCCGGTGGCATCCGGTTGTCACTCAGATCGATGTCCAGCTAGAAACGATAGTCAAGCTCACAACTGATGCAGCCCAACGATTGCCCGCCTTCATGTTCTGAGCACAATAGAAGAAAGCTTGCGCAAGGAGAAAGTGGTAGCATTCGGCCCAACAATCCAGCCCTAAAGGTCCAAGATTGCTTAGACCTGTCAGTCCAAAGAATAATCGGCCCGGCCCAGTCTAGAGGAAGCCATGTCCAAAAGCGTAAAGTAAAGTTACTTTTATAAAGTAGCTTTTGGTAAAGCCACTTTATAAAAGAGACTTTTGTAAAGTAGCTTTGAGACTTTTGTAAAGTAGCTTTAGGAAAGCTGCTTTTAAAAAGCAGCTTTAGCTTTTATAAAGTAACTTTAGGAAAGCTGCTTTTGTAAAAGCAGATGTGATCTTATCGCATCTACCGGGTGTAAGGTTTCCCTATAAAACGGGAGGCATATCATCGAAGAAGTATCGAAGAATCACCGAAGAATTCTCTCTTCTTGGTCTTGAGTTCTTTCTTTCTTTCTTTCTAAACTTCGCTTCCACACCTTTCATTCAACCCCCCACCATTCTGGTATCAGAGCTTAGTTGCTCAACCCCCGCACCATTCTAGTATCAGAGCTTAGTTGCTCAACCCCCCACCATTCGAGCTTAGTTGCTCAACCCCCCACCATTCTGATATCAGAGCATAGTTGCTCAACCCCCCATAAGCTCTGATACCTGAATGGTGCGGGGTTAAGCAATTAAGCTCTGATACCAGAATATGGTGCGGGGGTTGAGTAACTAAGCTCTGATACTAGAATGGTGCGGGGTTGAGCAACTAAGCTCGAATGGTAGAGGGTTGAGCAACTAAGCTCTGATACCAGGTGTTCAGAGGTGCGGAAGCGAAGCTAGAAAGAAAGAAAGAACTCAAGACCAAGAAGAGAGAATTCTTCGGTGATTCTTCGATACTTCTTCGATGATATGCCTCCCTTTTTATAGGGAAACCTTACACCCGGCAGATGCGATAAGATCACATCTGCTTTTACAAAAGCAGCTTTCCTAAAACTACTTTATAAAAGCTAAAGCTGTTTTATAAAAGCAGCTTTCCTAAAGCTACTTTACAAAAGTCTCAAAGCTACTTTACAAAAGTCTCTTTTATAAAGTGGCTTTACCAAAAGCTACTTTATAAAAGTAACTTTACTTTACGCTTCTGGACATGGCTTCCTCTAGACTGGGCCGGGCAGGTTATTCTTTGGACTAACTGGTCTAAGAAATCATGGACCTTTTGGGCTGGATTGTTTGGCCAAATGCTACCACTTTCTCCTCGCGCAAGCTTTCTTCTGTTGTGCTCAGAACATGAAGGCGGGCAGTCATTGGGCCGCATCAGTTGTGAGCTTGACTGCCATTTCTACCGGAGTATACAATGATCACAGTGGTGCGATGCCAGCTTTTGCTGGGGCGAATAATGCCAAGATCCAGAAGTGCTTTCACATGCTTTGCATACGTAGCCTTGGCTTGCGGTGTAATGTGCTTTAAGGGCCGGTCTTCAATGGTGAAATCTGGGTTCTTGATGTCCAGGTGGCAGAGCATCTGGTTCTTGGACCAGTACTTTAGTGGGTCCTCACCAATGTATCCCTGGCATCGGAGTTCATCAAGTAAGGGGCCGATGCTATTGGTGAAGCTCTGTGATGGCTGTTGGTCCGTTGCATACTGCACTAGCTCTTGTATTTGTATGTACTCATCCTCATCTAAGTCCAGCTCTTCAATAGCTGCTGCAGTTGGTACAGATGGGAGAGTATGACTCATGGTTACATTTTTGTAAAACGTAACCATATTGCCCTAGATGCGGACGCCGCCTTGCATGGCGCGGATGAAGTTACAGCCAAGGATCATCTGGATATCCTCCCCCAACTTCATCAGGAAGGCATATGTGTAAGGGATCCGAAAGCCGTTCTCCCCAATCAACATGCGGCCGAATTTCAGCTTCTTGTTGGCCGAAGTGCGGGAGTTGATGCCATTGAAATGGACTAAGAAAGGATTGTCCTCCAAGGTGCTCACAGGAGATGCTCCTTGCTCAATACAGCAGGTTGTAGCCCCTGTATCAAGGATTTCATTTACTTCAAATGGCTCAACATGGGGAATTTCGAACTTCACCTTGAGGTTGTAGAGCATGTTCTTCATCCACCCGGGTGGTGTTGTGACCCACATCTCAGCAGAGAGGTGTCGTTGAGCAGTATCAATGAGGAAGAGATTGAGGTCATCGGCATCCGCCGGCTCATCCTCCTACTGCTGCAGTTTTAGTGCTCCTTGCTCCCGTTGGAGCTTTTGTATCTCCTTTTGCAGATCACTTCGCGCGAGCACCATGCGGTCAAGCTCCATGGTGGCATCTTTGAGCTCCTTGTGCTTCAGTCTCCAGTTTTCTGACTCATGTTGCCAGTGATGGCTTTCCTCTTGAACAAGAAGAAGGCGTTGTTGGAGGGCCTCCCTCTCTTCATGGGTGAGAGTTAGCTGTTGTTGCAGCTGCCACTTTTCCCTTTCACAAGCAGAAATGTAATTTTGCTGTTCAAGTAGTAAATCATTGGACTCATACCTTGGAAGGGATGTCTGGGCCACTGGAACTCTTTTGCTAAAGTAGTACAAGCTACATCTACCATAGACTGCCAATTTACAGTTTGGGCGGTGCATACGGTAGCGCTTTTGGGAGGGCGCCTAGCAGCAAGAGCACTGCTCGTAGGCGTCAGGCACATCTTGATGTAATTCCCAAGTGTGGCTACACTCGTACTGTTATTGTGAAACATTGACAATGGCGCGGTAGCCCCCTGTAGGGCCAATCCACCAGGTCCGGTCGTCTTCCCAAAACAAAAAGATTGTTTACTCCTGCAAGACTGCTGTGTCCTCCTCCCCTTCAGAAATGCTGTAGATGGCATCACTAGGGTCATCGCCTTCTTGGACGGACACAATTTCGCAATCTGCTGGAAGGTCAAGCTGTTCAAACATGGCGACGCGCTTGACATTTTGTCACTCATTGGGGAATTCTCGGGCAAAATGTCCCTCTTCTCCACAGAGAAAACATCTACACCACCTGTTGCGGATGAGGTGCTTCTTCTTTTCGATGCGAGCATGCGAAGGATGGGGCTTCCCTTTGTATGTTGTCGACCGTCGAACACCAAATTTCCGTCGGGGTCACTGATAGTACGCAGGGATTGGAATGTCGTGGCAGAACGACAAATCCTTAAGGGCCCCGGTGAAGGCGGCCTCTTTGCATGCTTCTTCCAAGTACTTGTAGGTAAACAAGACTCGAGAATAAACTCCGATGGTATTACCTGGATGTTTGACTTCAAAAGCTGCTTTGATCTTCTTGCCAATGGAGCCAGGCATTTTTGACCAGAGTTTTTCTGAGAGCTCTGGGCTAGTGAATAACCGGCCAGTCCGAGATGCTACCTGCATATATTTATTAAGAAAAGGAATGATATCCCACAAATTTTGGCAAGATAACCATTCCGGATCCCTGTAGGCTTCCTCTTGCTTGGTTGTCAAGCCTTGGTAGGGATCTTCCAGGGCGAAGATGGTCCGGATTTGGGAGAGGATGTTCTGCGTACCGTCAGCACCATCTGCATGATCCAACAGGTACTGGTATTCCATAGGGTAGGCCATCCTCCATTGGATCCAGGCGAGCTTTTCAGATTCCCCAAGCAGGTTCTCTATAAACTCATTTTTTATCCGAGAATCTGTGAAACCCTGGAGAACAACTGAATTTTTGGTGATGGACTCCCAACGCATGAAGACATCATTGAATTGCCCAAACTGGGGGGGCATAACAAAGATAACCCCTGATTGCTACTCGGCAGAAGGGAGATTCCACCACTCTGAGGTATTTCTGGCTTTGAACCTCAGATTCTTGGGTTGATAGCCGCCAAAGATGGGTTCTTGGCTTGGACCGGGCTCAGTAGGTCTCACCGTTGGGGGGTAATTAACAGGGCCCATGCTTGATTCCATTGGGAGCCTGTATTCAGAGACAATTGAGGAGGAGCAAAGCCGTTCCGTCGGCTTCGCCCGCTGAGGTGGTGTCGGTGGTGCCCGCTAGGAATACTCCATACCCCAGTCTTCTTCTTCTATAGTGGCAATGAGTTCTGTGTCTCCATCTGTGTCTCCCAAACAAGTATAATATTGCAAATACTCACAATACTCCTCTGGGTCATGCTCAGTGTCAGAGTTGCCTTCTTGGTTGATCAGATGCCACGTGGCTAGAAGGTGGGTGTTGTCACCAGTTCCTTCCTGCAGAGGTTCCATGGACCGGAGTACAGAGGCCCCTGGGCATGTATCTCCTGCATGGGTTCCGCAAGTTGGATTCTGGTTACACCTATACCCCCGCATTTGGTCTTCGATCAGGGGTTGGGGCGCTTCTTCCAGCGCGCTTTGAGGTACCGCTGCTGCCATTCATCTTCGCTTGTTCTTCCTGCAAGATTAGCAAGGGATCTTTAAAAATTAGGAGTCTCCCGCGTGGTTCGGGAGGCCTGGTTTTAGGATGGAGGGACAGGTTCTCTAGCTTTGTGAGTAAGGACTCTGGGAGAACTGGACTGTCAGTCTTCTTTTGCTATTTTCTGAGGACTGGATATCGGCTTGGATATCCCGTAAGGCTTCAGTAATTTGGACCAAAAGCAGTATTTGGGTATTATTCTACTTAAGAAGGGCTATATTTTGGGCTGATATAGACGTATAATCACTGGGTTTGACGAACCCAACTGCTGGGTGTTCTATGAGTTCAACGGCTTGTATGGCTTCTTGGTATGTGGATGTTGTTTTGGCTGGAAGGAAAGTGTTCATTCACCGGGAGGTGTACTAACAATTGATGAAGATCTAGGTACTCTAGGTTCTGAGTGTGAGGTATATATCCTATCTTATCGAACAAGAGACGAGTACTTTGAGAACATCAGACGCTCACCCTAGTATCTGTCATGCTCATCCGACTGGTAGCTACTGCCTCTTGCAGATTTATGCACACTGCTGCCTTTTGCAATTCAGACACTGTGATCGGCATAAGGAATTCCTGAGTCTCCTTCTCACCAAGACCACGAGTACCTACTTCTCTCCCAATATTGACCTTGCGGTGGACTTATTAGGTCCAGCCTCTGTGCCACCTGAGGGGTCAATCCAGGATTTCTCCGCATGCTATGGTCTGGTTATCAATGGCCATAAGGTCAGAAACCATCACACACATCCCCCAATGAGTACCTAGAATGGAGGTTTTTACTCAGCCATGGAAGGTGTTAAGCTAGTCAAGGAACTGAAGCTCTGATACCAGAATGGTGGGGGTTGAGAAACTAAGCTCTGAGAGAATGGTGGGGGGTTGAGAGGTGCGGAAGCGAAGTAAGAAAGAAAGAAAGAAAGAACTCAAGACCAAGAAGAGAGAATTCTTCGGTGATTCTTCGATACTTCTTCAATGATATGCCTCCCTTTTTATAGGGAAACCTTAGACCCGGCAAATGCGATAAGATCGCATCTGCTTTTACAAAAGCAGCTTTCCTAAAGCTACTTTATAAAAGCTAAAGCTGCTTTATAAAAGCAGCTTTCCTAAAGCTACTTTACAAAAGTCTCAAAGCTACTTTACAAAAGTCTCTTTTATAAAGTGGCTTTACCAAAAGCTACTTTATTAAAGTAACTTTACTTTACGCTTCTGGACACGGCTTCCTCTGGACTGGGCCGGGCCGGTTATTCTTTGGACTGACTGGTCTAAGCAATCTTGGACCTTTTGGACTGGATTGTTGGGCCGAATGCTACCACTTTCTCCTCGAGCAAGCTTTCTTCTGTTGTGCTCAGAACATGAAGGCTGGCAGTCGTTGGGCTGCATCAGTTGTGGGCTTCACTACCGTTTCTAGCTGGACATCGATTTGAGTGACAACTGGAAGCCACTGGGCCCAGAAGTTGTCCGTGGTCTTGCGTCCTGCGCGCTTTGTGGCTTCGGATAGCTTCAGGGCGTGGAGGTCCCGGAACTGTCGAACAGCCATAAGTGCTTCCTGGGCACTTTGTCGTTCTAGCGGTTGGAGCTGCCGTCTGATGGTATCGTAGGTATCAAGGGACATGGGAAGGCTTTCTAGGAGCTATAGCTATGATTCATATTGTAGCACAAGGCTTGAGCTACTGCTAAGTGCTCCTCCTTTGCTTTCCGAGAGGGTGTCTGGTGTGCCTTCTTTAACCGGGTTGCCACGAGGCTGAGTCCTTCCAAAATTTCGGGTGCAGGCCATCCTGAAATGCTAAGTGAAGTAATTAAGGGGGAGAGAGTATTCGCCAGCTGGTTATCCTCTCCGCTGATGTGTTCAAATTGAATGGCGAGTCCCGTGCCAGTAATGTAGTCGGTGAAGGCGAGCCAGCGTACACCGGAAGGCTTATTGTTGGCTGACTTGTTGAAGAAGCTTATGATTGCTTGATAGTCGGTTCGAATAGTCAAGTCATCTTTATCCAGGTAGTAAATCTTCAGCGCTCCCAGCGTATTCATGACGGCATAGAGTTTTGCATCAATTGTGGACTAGATCGGCTTGAACCTGCCGCTAGCATAGGCACATACCTTCTCCTTAGACTTGGGGTCATATTTCTGGGGCTTCCATTTACATATTCCACCCTATCCCGTTATGCAACCGTCGGTCTCGAGGATCATATAGCTGGCTTCTGGTGGTAGTTCGAGATCCGGCAGCTTCTGCACCAAGGCCTTGATTTTTGCGACTAAGTCCCAATCTTGGGAGTTCCAGTGCTTTTCTCCCGTAGGACTTGTCTTTGCATAGAGTGGCCCGAGTAGAGTTCCCAGATTAGGGATATAGCTTCGGGCGTAATTCAAGATTCCAAGCCAGGCTCGGAGGCCTTTTGTGGTGGTCAGTTCCTATTCCTGGAAGTTTGCAATCTTCTTGATGATGTGGGGCTGCAGCTTGATTCATTGATTGCCGAGTACTACACCCAAGAATTCTACTTCTGAGACTGCTAGCTTCATTTTGGTTGGGCTAAGGATTAGCCTATTGGTTTGGCAAATCTGGAGCATGACCCACAGATGTTGTTCAAGCTCCGCTTCAGAGGAAGAGAAGACCAGAATGTCATCAATGTATACTGCAATAAAGTCCTAAGTCCCCTAGAAGCAACTGTCCATCTTTCGCTGGAATACGGCAGGTGCATTTTTGAGGCCAAATGGCATTACGAGCCATTCATAGAGGCCTTCTGGCACCCAGAATGCCATCCAATCCATGGAGGCAGGATGCATCACCACTTGATGAAAGCCTGATTTTATGTCAAATTTGGAATATATATGTCTTTTGCTTACCTTCCGTAGGATGGTGTTGATCCCGGGCAGGCTGTATTGATCATTGTTGGTGAGATCATTCAGGCGTCGGTAGTTGAATACCATCCGTTCCTTGCCTCTGATCTCCTGGCCCGTTCGGGGATCAACTGTTGTACCGGAGTTCACAATGATCACAGTGGTGCGATGCCAGCTTTTGCTGGGGCGAATAATGCCAAGATCCAGAAGTGCTTTCACATGCTTTGCATATGCAACCTTGGCCTATGGTGTGATTTGCTTTACGAGCCGGTCTTCAATGGTGAAATCCGGGTTCTTGATGTCCAGGTGGCAGAGCACCTGGTTCTTGGACCAGTACTTCAGTGGGTCCTCACCAATGGATCCCCGGCGTCGGAGTTCATCAAGTAAGGGACTGATGCTATTGGTGAAGCTCCGTGATGGCAGTTGGTCCGTTGCATACTGCACTAGCTCTGGTATTTGTATGAACTCATCCTCATCTAACTCCAGCTCTTCAATAGCTACTGCAGTTCGTACAGATGGGAGAGTATGACTCGTGGTTACATTTTTGTAAAATGTAACTGTATTGCCCTCGATGCGGACACCGCCTTGCATGGCACGGATGAAGTTACAGCCAAGGATCATCTGGATATCCTCCCCAAACTTCATCAGGAAGGCATATGTGTAAGGTATCCGAAAGCTGTTCTCCCCAATCAACATGCGGCCGAATTTCAGCTTCTTGTTGGCCGAAGTGCGGGAGTTGATGCCATTCAAATGGACTAAGAAATGATTGTCCTCCAGGGCGCTCACCGAAGCCGCTCCTTGGTCAATACAGCAGGTTGTAGCCCCTGCATCGAGGTTTGCATTTACTTCAAATGGCTCAACATGGGGAATTTTGAATTTCACCTTGAGGTTGTAGAGCATGTTCTTCGTCCGTCTAGGTGTTGTTGTCACCCGCATCTAAACAGAGAGCAGTCATTGAGTAGTATCAACGCGGAAGACGTTGAGGTCATCGGCATCCGCCGGCTCATCCTCCAGCTGCTGCAGTTTGAGTGCTCCTTTCTCCTGTTGGAGCTTTTGTATCTCCTTTTGCAGATCACTTCGCTTGAGCACCATGCAGACAAGTTCCATGGTGCCATCTTCAAGCTCCTTGTGCTTCAGTCTCCAGTTTTCAGACTCATGTTGCCAGTGATGGCTTTCCTCTTGAACCAGAAGAAGGCATTGTTGGAGGGCCTCCCTCTCTTCATGGGTGAGAGTTAGCTGTTGTTGCAGCTGCCGCTTTTCCCTTTCACAAGCAGAAATGTAATTTTGCTATTCAAGTAGTAAATCATTGGACTCAGACTGCCACAGACTGTCAATTTATAGTTTACAGTTTGGCAGTGCATACGATAGCGCTTTTGGTAGGGCGCCTGGCAGCAAGAGCACTGCTCGTAGGCGTCAGGCACATCTTGATGTAATTCCCAAGTGTGGCTACACTCGTACTGTTGTTGTGAAACTTTGACCATGGCGCGGTAGCCCCCTGTAGGGCCAATCCACCATGTCCGGTCGTCTTCCCCAGACACAAAGATTGTTTCTGCAAGACTGCAGTGTCCTCCTCCCCCTCAGAAATGCTGTAGATGGCATCACTAGTGTCATCGCCTTCTTGGATGAACCCAATTCTGCAATCTACTGGGAGGTCATTAAGAGGGCCCATGGTTGATTCCACTGGGGGCCTGTATTCAGAGACAATTAAGGAGGAGCAAAGCCGTTCCATCGGCTTCGCTCGTTGAGGTGATGCCGATGGTGCCCGCTGGGGATACTCCATACCCCAGTCTTCTTTTTCTTCTAAAGTGGCAACGAGTTTTGTGTCTCCATCTGTGTCTCCCAAACAAGTATAGTATTGCAAATACTCACAATACTCGTCTGGGTCATGCTCAGTGTCAGAGTTGCCTTCTTGGTTGGTCAGACGCCACATGGCTAGAAGGTTGGTGTTGTCACCAGCTCCTTCCTGCAGAGGTTCCATGGGCCAGAGTACAGAGGTCCCTGGGCGTGTATCTCCTACATGGGTTCTGCAAGTTGGATTCTGGTTACACCTATATCCCCAAATTTGGTCTTTGACCAGGGGTTGGGGTGCTTGTTCCAGTGCGCTTTGAGGTACTGCTGCTGCCATTCAGCTTCGTTTGTTCTTCCTGCAAGATTAGCAAGGGATCTTTAAAAATAAGGAGTCTCCCGCGTGGTCCGTGGAGACCTAGTTTTATGATGGAGGGAGAGGTTCTCTAGCTTTGTGAGTAAGGACTCTGGGAGAACTGGACTGTCACTCTTCTTTTGCTATTTTCTGAGGGACTGGATATCGGCTTGGATATCCCATAAGGCTTCAGCAATTTGGACCAAAAGCTGTATTTGGGTATTATTTTACTTAAGAAGGGCAATTTTTTGGGCAGATGCAGACGTATAATCACTGGGTACGAACACAACTGCAGGGTGTTCTATGAGTTCAACGGCTTTATGGCTTCTTGGTATGTGGATGTTGTTTTGGCTGGAAGGAAAGTGTTCATTCACCGGGAGGTGTACTAACAATTGAGGAAGATCTAGGTACTCTGGGTTCTGAGTGTGAGGTATATATCCTACCTTATCGAACAAGAGACGAGTACTTTGAGAACTTCAGACGCTCACCCTAGTATCTGTCATGCTCATTCGACTGGCAGCTACTGCCTCTTGTAGATTTACGCGCACTATGGCCTTTTGCAATTCAGACACCGTAATCGGCGTAAGGAATTCCTGAGTCTCCTTCTCACCAAGACCATGAATACCTACTTCTCTCCCAATATTAACCTTGCAGTGGACTTATTAGGTCCACCCTCTTTGCCACCCGAGGGGTTAATCTAGGATTTTTCGGCATGCTATGGTCTGGTTATCAACGGCCATAAGGTCAGAAACCATCACACACATCCCCCGATGAGTACCTAGAAAGGAGGTTTTTACTCAGCCATGGAAGGTGTTAAGCCAGGCAAGGAACTAGGCTCTGATACCAGAATGGTGCGGCGTTGAGCAACTAAGCTCTGATACCAGAATGGTGCGGGGGTTGAGCAACTAAGCTTTGATAGAATGGTGGGGGGTTGAGAGATGTGGAAGTGAAGTTAGAAAGAAAGAAAGAAAGAACTCAAGACCAAGAAGAGAGAATTCTTCGGTGATTCTTCGATACTTCTTCGATGATATGCCTACCTTTTTATAGGGAAACCTTACACCCGGCAGATGCGATAAGATAGCATCTGCTTTTACAAAAGCAGCTTTCCTAAAGCTACTTTATAAAAGCTAAAGCTCCTTTATAAAAGCGGCTTTCCTAAAGCTACTTTACAAAAGTCTCATACTTTACAAAAGTCTCTTTTATAAAGTGGCTTTACCCAAAGCTACTTTATAAAAGTAACTTTACTTTATGCTTCTGGACACAGCTTCCTCTGGACTGGGCCGGGCCGGTTATTCTTTGGACTGACTGGTCTAAGCAATCTTCGACCTTTTGGCCTGGATTGTTGGGCCAAATGCTACCACTTTCTCCTCGTGCAAGCTTTCTTCTGTTGTGCTCAGAACATGAAGGCGGGCAATCGTTGGGCTGCATCAGTTGTGAGCTTGACAGTCGTTTCTAGCTGGACATCGATCTGAGTGACAACCGGATGCCACCGGGCCCAGACGTTGCCTGTGGTCTTGCGTCCTGCGTGCTTTGTGGCTTCGGATAGCTTCAGGGCGTGGAGGTCCCAGAACTGTCGAACAGCCATAAGTTCTTCCTGGGCACTTTGTCGTTCCAGCTGTTGGAGCCACCGTCTGATGGCGTCGTAGGTATCAAGGGACATGTTAAGGCTTTGTAGGAGCTATAGCTGTGATTCATATTGTAGCACAAGGCTTGAGCTGCTGCCAAGTGCTCCTCCTTTGCCTTCCGAGAGGGTGTCTGGTGCGCCTCCTATAACCGGGTTGCTACGAGGCTGAGTCCTTCCAAAGTTTCGGGTGCAGGCCATCTTGAAATGACAAGCGAAGAAATTAAGCGGGAGAGAGTATCCGCCAGCTGGTTATCCTCTCTGCTGATGTGTTCAAATTGTATGGCGAGTCCCGTGCCAGTAATATAGTCGGTGAAGGCGAGCCAGCGTACGCGGGAAGGCTTATTGTTGGCTGACTTATTGAAGAAGCTTATGATTGCTTGACAGTCAGTTCGAATAGTCAAGTCCATTTTATCCAGGTAGTAAATCTTCAGCGCTCCCAGCGTATTCATGACGGCATAGAGTTTTGCGTCAATTGTGGACTTGATCGGCTTGAACTTGCCGCTAGCATAGGCACATACCTTCTCCTTAGACTTAGGGTCATATTTCTGGGGCTTCCATTCACATATTCCGCCCCATCCCATCATGCAGCCGTCGGTCTCGAGGATCATATAGCTGGCTTCTGGTGGTAGTTCGAGATCCGGCAGCTTCTGCACCAAGGCCTTGATTTTTGCAACTAAGTCCCAATCTCGGGAGTTCCAGCGCTTTTCTCCCGTAGGACTTGTCTTTGCATAGAGTGGCCCGAGTAGAGTTCCCAGATTAGGGATATAGCTTCGGGCGTAATTCAAGCTTTCGAGCCAGGCTCGGAGGCCTTTTGTGGTGGTCAGTTCCTGTTCTTGGAAGTTTGCAATCTTCTTGATGATGTGGGGCTGCAGCTTGATTCGTTGATTGCCGAGTACTGCCCCCAAGAATTCTACTTCTGAGACTACTAGCTTCATTTTGGTTGGGCTAAGGATTAGCCCATTGGTTTGGCAAATCTGGAGCATGACCCGCAGAAGTTGTTCATGCTCTGCTTCAGAGGAAGAGAAGACCATAATGTCATCAATGTATACTGCAATAAAGTCCTCAGTCCCCTTGAAGCAACTGTTCATCTTTCGCTGGAATATGGCAGGTGCATTTTTGAGGCCAAATGGCATTACGAGCCATTCATAGAGGCCTTCTAGCAACTAGAATGCCGTCCAATCCATGGAGGCAGGATGCATCGCCACTTGATGAAAACCTGATTTCAGATCAAATTTTGAGTATATGTGGCTTCTGCTTACCTTCTGTAGGATGGTGTTAATCTCAGGCAAGCTGTATTGATCCTTGTTGGTGAGATCATTCAGGCGTCGGTAGTTGAAGACCATCCATTCCTTGCCTTTGATCTCCTGGCCCGTTCGGGGATCAACTGTTGTACCGGAGTTCACAATGATCGTAGTGGTGCGATGCCGGCTTTTGCTGGGGGCGAATAATTCCAAGATCCAGAAGTGCTTTCACATGCTTTGCATACATAGCCTTGGCTTGCGGTGTAATGTGCTTTAAGGGCCGGTCTTCAATGGTGAAATCCGGGTTCTTGATGTCCAGGTGGCAGAGCACCTGGTTCTTGGACCAGTACTTCAGTGGGTCCTCACCAATTTTTCCCTGGCATCGGAGTTCATCAAGTAAGGGGCCGACGCTATTGGTGAAGCTCCGTGATGGCTGTTGGTCCGTTGCATACTGCACTAGCTCTTGTATTTGTATGTACTCATTCTCATCTAAGTCCAGCTCTTCAATAGCTGCTGCAGTTGGTACAGATAGGAGAGTATGAATCGTGGTTACGTTTTTGTAAAATGTAACCGTATTGCCCTCGATGCGGATGCCACCTTGCATGGCGCGGATGAAGTTACAGCCAAGGATCATCTGGATATCCTCCCCCAACTTCATCAGGAAGGCATATGTGTAAGGGATCCGAAAGCCTTTCTCCCCAATCAACATGCGGCCGAATTTCAGCTTCTTGTTGGTCGAAGTGCGGGAGTTGATGCCATTCAAATGGACTAAGAAAGGATTGTTCTCCAGGGTGCTCAAAGGAGCCGCTCCTTGGTCAATACAGCAGGTTGTTGCCCCTGTATCGAGGATTGCATTTACTTAAAATGGCTCAACATGGGGAATTTCCAATTTCACCTTGAGGTTGTAGAGCATGTTCTTCGTCTGCCTGGGTGCTTTTGTCACCCGCATCTCAGCAGAGAGGAGTCATTGAGTAGTATCAACAAGGAAGACGTTGAGGTCATCGGCATCCACCAGCTCATCCTCCTACTGCTACAGTTTGAGTGCTCCTTTCTCCTATTGGAGCTTTTGTATCTCCTTTTGTAGATCACTTCGCTCGAGCACCATGCGGTCAAGTTCCATGGTGGCATGTTCCAGCTCCTTGTGCTTCAGTCTCCAGTTTTCAGACTCATGTTGCCAGTGATGGCTTTCCTCTTGAACAAGAAGAAGGCATTGTTGGAGGGCCTCCCTCTCTTCATGGGCGAGAGTTAGCTATTGTTGCAGCTGCCGCTTTTCCCTTTCACAAGCAGAAATGTAATTTTGTTGTTCAAGTAGTAAATCATTGGACTCATACCTTGGAAGGGATGTCTGGGCCACTGGAACTCTTTTGCTAAAGAAGTGCAAGCTGCATCTACCACAGACTGTCAATTTATAGTTTGGGCAGTGCATACGGTAGCGCTTTTGGGAGGGCGCCTGGCAGCAAGAGCACTATTCGTAGGCGTCAGGCACATCTTGATGTAATTCCCACGTGTGGCTACACTCGTACTATTGTTGTGAAACTTTGACCATGGCGTGGTAGCCCCCTGTCGGGCCAATCCACCAGGTCTGGTCATCTTCCCGAAACACAAAGATTGTTTCCTCCTATAAGACTGATGTGTCCTCCTCCCCTTCAGAAATGCTGTAGATGGCATCACTAGGGTCATTGCCTTCTTGGACGGACACAATTCTTCAATCTGCTGGGAGGTCATTAACAGGGCCCATGGTTGAGTCCACTGGGGGCCTGTATTCGGAGACAATTGAGGAGGAGCAAAGCCGTTCCGTCGGCTTCGCTCGCTGAGGTGGTGCCGGTGATGCCCGCTAGGGATACTCCATACCCCAGTCTTCTTTTTCTTCTAAAGTGTCCAGATTTGGGAGAGGATGTTCTGCGTACCGTCAGCACCATCTGCATGATCCAACAGGTGTTGGTATTCCATAGGGTAGGCCATCCTCTATTGGATCCAGGTGAGCTTTTCAGATTCCCCAGCAGGTTCTCAATAAACTCAATTTTTGTCCGGGAATCTGTGAAACCCTAGAGAGCAACTGAATTTTTGGTGGACTCCCAACGCATGAAGACATCGTTGAATTGCCCAATCTGGGGGGCCATAACAAAGATAGCCCGTGATTGCTGCTGGGCAGAAGGGAGATTCCACCACTCTGAGGTATTTCTAGCTTTGAACCTCAGATTCTTGGGTTGATAGCCGCCAAAGATGGGTTCTTGGCTTGGACTGGGCTCAGTAGGTCTCGCCGCTGGGGGGTAATTAACAGGGCCCATGGTTGATTCCACTGGGGGCCTGTATTCAGAGACAATTGAGGAGGAGTAAAGCCATTCCGTCGGCTTCGCTCGTTGAGGTGGTGCCGGTGGTGCCCGCTGGGGATACTCCATACCCCAGTTTTCTTCTTCTAAAGTGGCAACGAGTTCTGTGTCTCCATCTGTGTCTCCAAAACAAGTATAATATTGTAAATACTCACAATACTCATCTGGGTCATGCTCAGTGTCAGAGTTGCCTTCTTGGTTGGTCAGACGCCACGTGGCTAGAAGGTGGGTGTTGTCACCAGTTCCTTCCTACAGAGGTTCCATGGACCGGAGTAGACAGGCCCCTGGGCGTGTATCTCCTGCATGGGTTCTGCAAGTTGGATTCTGGCTTCCCCGTCCTTTGGGCCGCCATGCAAGATGCCCTTTTGCTGACTTCGTTGGTAACTATCTTCTTGGATGCAGTTCCGGTCCACCTGCGCATCCCTGATACAACTGATGGACTCCTCTGAGCGGTGCATGTACACTCAGTGGTGCTCATCATATATTCTAGAATGATAAAGGACCTCCGCAGGAGCTATGGCTGCGCGTTCTCGCATCGATAGGCACAATTGCTCCTGAGGGTCCAGTTGCTGTTCCAGGACATCTTGAGGGGCAGGTTGCCCCATCAAGCGACCGACTATTCGCCGTGTTGCTTGCTGTGCAGTGTAAAGTCATCGTTGATTCCGCCTATACCCCCGAATTTGGTCTTCGACCAGGGGCTGGGGCACTTGTTCCAGCACGACTTGAGATACCGCTGCTGCCATTCAGCTTCGCTTGTTCTTCCTACAAGATTAGCAAGGGATCTTTAGAAACAAGGAGTCTCCCGCGTGGTTCGGGAGGCCTGGTTTTAGGATGGAGGGATAGATTCTCTAGCTTTGTGAGTAAGGACTCTGGGAGAACTAGACTGTCAGTCTTCTTTTGTTATTTTCTGAGGGACTGGATATAGGATTGGATATCCCGTAAGGCTTCAGCAATTTGGACCAAAAGCTGTATTTGGATATTATTTTACTTAAGAAGGGCTATATTTTGGGCTGATGCAGACGTATAATCACTGGGTTTGACGAACCCAACTGCTGGGTGTTCTATGAGTTCAACGGCTTGTATGGCTTCTTGGTATGTGGATGTTGTTTTGGCTGGAAGGAAAGTGTTCATTCACCGGGAGGTGTACTAACAATTGATGAAGATCTAGGTACTCTAGGTTCTGAGTGTGAGGTATATATCCTACCTTATCAAACAATAGACGAGTACTTTGAGAACTTCAGACGCTCACCCTAGTATCTGTCATGCTCATCCGACTGGCAGCTACTGCCTCTTGCAGATTTACGCGCACTGTGGCCTTTTGGAAATTCAGACACCGTAACCGGCGTAAGGAATTCCTGAGTCTCCTTCTCACCAAGACCACGAGTACCTACTTCTCTCCCAATATTGACCTTGCGGTGGACTTATTAGCTCCAGCCTCTGTGCCACCCGAGGGGTCAATCCAGGATATTTCGGCATGCTATGGTCTCGTTATCAACGGCCATAAGGTCAGAAACCATCACACACATCCCCTGATGAGTACCTAGAATGGAGGTTTTTACTCAGCCATGGAAGGTGTTAAGCCAGGCAAGGGACTAGGCTCACCCTAGTATCTGATACCAGAATGGTGCGGGGGTTGAGCAACTAAGCTTTGATACTAGAATGGTGCGGGGGGGACCAACTAAGCTCTGATACTCGAATGGTGCGGGGTTGAGCAACTAAGCTCTGATACCAGAATGGTGCAGGGGTGGAGCAACTAAGATCGAATAGAATGGTGGGGGGTTGAGAGGTGCGGAAGCGAAGTTAGAAAGAAAGAAAGAAAGAACTCAAGAACAAGAAGAGAGAATTCTTCGGTGATTCTTCGATACTTCTTCGATGCTTCATATTAAGATATGCCTCCCTTTTATAGGGAAACCTTAGACCCGGCTGATGCGATAAGATCGCATCTGCTTTTACAAAAGCAGCTCTCCTAAAGCTACTTTATAAAAGCTAAAGCTGCTTTATAAAAGCAGCTTTCCTAAAGCTACTTTACAAAAGTCTCAAAGCTACTTTACAAAAGTCTCTTTTGTAAAGTGGCTTTACCAAAAGCTACTTTATAAAAGTAACTTTACTTTTACGATTCTGGACATGGCTTCCTCTGGACTGGGCCGGACCAATTATTCTTTGGACTGACTGGTCTAAGCAATCTTGGACCTTTTGGGCTGGATTGTTGGGCCAAATGCTACGACTTTCTCCTCGCGCAAGCTTTCTTCTGTTGTGCTTAGAACATGAAGGCGGGCAGTCGTTGGGCTGCATCAGTTGTGAGCTTGACTGCCGTTCCTAGCTGGACATCAATCTGAGTGACAACTGGATGCCACTGGGCCCAGAAGTTTCTCGTGGTCTTGCATCCTACGCGCTTTGTGGCTTCGGATAGCTTCAGGGCGTGGAGGTCCCGGAACTGTCGAACAGCCATAAGTGCTTCCTGGGTACTTTGTCGTTCTAGCTGTTGGAGCCACCGTCTGAGGGTGTCGTAGGTATCAAGGGACACGGGAAGGCTTTGTAGGAGCTGTAGCTGTGATACATATTGTAGCACAAGGCTTGAGCTGCTGCCAAGTGCTCCTCCTTTGCCTTCCGAGAGGGTGTCTGGTGCGCCTCCTATAACCGGGTTGCTACAAGGCTAAGTCCTTCCAAAGTTTCTGGTGTAGGCCATCCTGAAATGACAAGTGAAGTAATTAAGCAGGAAAGACTATTCACCAGCTGGTTATCCCCTCCGCTGATGTGTTCAAATTGGATGGCGAGTCCCGTGCCAGTAATGTAGTCGGTGTAGGCGAGCCAGCGTACGCGGGAAGGCTTATCGTTGGCTGACTTGTTGAAGAAGCTTATGATTGCTTGACAGTCAGTTTGAATAGTCAAGCCAGCTTTATCCAGGTAGTAAACCTTCAGCGCTCCCAGCGTATTCATGACGGCATAGAGTTCCGCAACAATTATGGACTTGATCGGCTGGAACCTACCGCTAGCATAGGCACATACTTTCTCCATGGACTTGGGGTCATATTTCTGGGGCTTCCAATTACATATTCCACCCCATCCTGTCATGCAGCCGTCGGTCTCGAGGATCATATAGCTAGCTTCTGGTGGTAGTTCGAGATCCGGCAGCTTCTGCACCAAGGCCTTGATTTTTGTAACTAAGTCCCAATCTCGGGAGTTCCAGCGCTTTTCTCCCATAGGACTTGTCTTTGCATAGAGTGGCCCGAGTAGAGTTCCCAGATTAGGGATATAGCTTCAGGCGTAATTCAAGATTCCAAACCAGGCTCGGAGGCCTTTTGTGGTGGTCAGTTCCTATTCCTGGAAGTTTGTAATCTTCTTGATGATGTGGGGCTGTAGCTTGATTCGTTGATTGCCGAGTACTGCCCCCAAGAATTCTACTTCTGAGACTGCTAGCTTCATTTTGGTTGGGCTAAGGATTAGCCCATTGGTTTGCCAAATCAGGAGCATGACCCGCAGATGTTGTTCATGCTCCGCTTCAGAGGAAGAGAAGACCAGAATGTCATCAATGTATGCTGCAATAAAGTCCTCAGTCCCCTTGAAGCAACTGTCCATCTTTCGCTGGAATATGACAGGTGCATTTTTGAGGCCAAATGGCATTACGAGCCACTCATAGAGGCCTTCTGGCACCCAAAATGCTGTCCATTCCACGGAGGCAGGATGCATCGCCACCTGATGAAAGCCTGATTTCGGATCAAATTTGGAATATATGTTGCTTCTGCTTACCTTCCGTAGGATGGTGTTGATCCTGGATAGGCTGTATTAATCCTTGTTGGTGAGATCATTCAAGCGTCGGTAGTTGAATACCATCCGTTCCTTGCCTTTGATCTCCTGGCCCGTTCAGGGATCAACTATTGTACAGGAGTTCACAATGATCACAGTGGTGCGTTGCCGGCTTTTGCTGGGGCGAATAATGCCAAGATCCAGAAGTGCTTTCGCATGCTTTGCATACGTAGCCTTGGCTTGCGGTGTAATATGCTTTAAGGGCCGGTCTTCAATGGTGAAATCTGGGTTCTTGATGTCCAGGTGGCAGAGCACCTGGTTCTTGGACCAGTACTTCAGTGGGTCCTCACCAATGTATCCCAAGCGTCAGAGTTCATCAAGTAAGGGGCCGACGCTATTGGTGAAGCTCCGTGATGGCTGTTCGTCCGTTGCATACTGCACTAGCTCGTCCGTTAGAGTTCGTGGTTACGTTTTTGTAAAACGTAACCGTATTGCCCTCGATGCGGACGCTGCCTTACATGGTGCGGATGAAGTTACAGCCAAGGATCATCTGGATATCCTCCCCCAACTTCATTGGGAAGGCATATGTGTAAGGGATCCGAAAGTCGTTCTCCCCAATCAACGTGCGGCCGAATTTCAGTTCCTCATTGGCCGAAGTGCGGGAGTTGATGCCATTGAAATGTACTAAGAAAGGATTGTCCTCCAGGGCGATCACAGGAGATGCTCCTTGGTCAATACAGCAGGTTGTAGCCCCTGTATCGAGGATTGCATTTACTTCAAATGGCTCAACATGGGGAATTTTGAATTTCACCTTGAGGTTGTAGAGCATGTTCTTCGTCTGCCTGGGTGGTGTTGTCACCCGCATCTCGGCAGAGAGGAGTCATTGAGTAGTAACGAGGAAGACGTTGAGGTCATCGGCATTCGCCGGCTCATCCTCCTGCAGCTGCAGTTTGAGTGCTCCTTTCTCGTGTTGGAGCTTTTGTATCTCCTTTTGCAGATCACTTCGCTCGAGCACCATGCGGTCAAGTTCCATGGTGGCATGTTCAAGCTCCTTGTGCTTCAGTCTCTAGTTTTCAGACTCATGTTGCCAGTGATGGCTTTCCTCTTGAACAAGAAGGCATTATTGGAGGGCCTCCCTCTCTTCATGGGCGAGAGTTAGCTGTTGTTGCAGCTGCCGCTTTTCCCTTTCACAAGCAAAAATGTAATTTTGCTATTCAAGTAGTAAATCATTGGACTCATACCTTGGAAGGGATGTCTGGGCCACTGGAACTCTTTTGCTAAAGTAGTACAAGCTGCATCTGCCACAGACTATCAATTTACAGTTTGGGCAGTGCATACGGTAGCGCTTTTGGGAGGGTGCCTGGTAGCAAGAGCACTGCTCGTAGGTGTCAGGCACATCTTGATGTAATTCCCAAGTGTGGCTACACTCATACTGTTGTGAAACTTTGACCATGGCGCGGTAGCCCCCTATAGGGCCAATCCACCAGGTCCGGTCGTCTTCTCGAAACACAAAGATTGTTTCCTCCTGCAAGACTGCTATATCCTCCTCCCCTTCAGAAATGCTGTAGATGGCATCACTAGGGCATCGCCTTCTTGGACGGACATAATTCTGCAATCTGCTGGGAGGTCATTAATAGGGCCCATGGTTGATTCCACTAGGGGCCCATGGTTCCGTCGACTTCGCTCGCTGAGGTGGTGCCGGTGGTACCCGCTGGGGATACTCCATACCCCAGTCTTCTTCTTCTAAAGTGGCAACAAGTCTTTTGTCTCCATCTGTGTCTCCCAAACAAATATAATATTGCAAATACTCACAATACTCGTCTGGGTCATGCTCAGTCTCAAAGTTGCCTTCTTGGTTGGTCAGACACCACGTGGCTAGAAGGTGGGTGTTGTCACCAGTTCCTTCCTGCAGAGGTTCCATGGACCGGAGTACAGAGGCCCCTGGGCGTGTATCTACTGCATGGGTTCTGCACAGTGGATTCTGGTTACACCTATTCCCCCGAATTTGGTCTTCGACTAGGGGTTGGGGTGCTTGTTCCAGCGCGCTTTGAGATACCGCTGCTGCCATTCAGCTTCGCTTGTTCTTCCTGCAAGATTAGCAAGGGATCTTTAAAAATAAGGAGTCTCCCGCGTGGTTCGAGAGGCCTGGTTTTAGGATGGAGGGACAGGTTCTCTAGCTTTGTGAGTAAGGACTCTAGGCGAACTGGACTATCACTCTTCTTTTGCTGTTTCCTGAGGGACTGGATATCGGCTTGGATATCCCGTAAGGCTTTAGCAATTTGGACCAAAAGCTGCATTTGGGTATTATTTTACTTAAGAAGGGCTATATTTTTGGGCTGATACAGACATATAATCACTGGGTTTGATGAACCCAACTGCTGGGTGTTCTATGAGTTCAACGGCTTGTATGGCTTCTTGGTATGTGGATGTTGTTTTGGCTGGAAGGAAAGTGTTCATTCATCGGGAGGTGTACTAACAATTGATGAAGATCTAGGTACTCTGGGTTCAGAGTGTGAGGTATATATCCTACCTTATCAAATAAGAGACGAGTACTTTGAGAACTTCAGACGCTCACCCTAGTATCTGTCACGCTCTTCCGACTGGCAGCTACTGCCTCTTGCAGATTTACGCGCACTGCGTCCTTTTGCAATTCAGACATCGTGATCGGTGTAAGGAATTCTTGAGTTCTTTCGGTCTTGAGTTCTTTCTTTCTTTCTTTCTAACTTCGCTTCCACACCTCTCAACACCTGGTATTAGAGCTTAGTTGCTCAACCCCCCATCATTCTGGTATCAGACAGGATGCATCACCACTCGCCATCCAATTTGAACACATCAACGGAGAGGATAACCAGCTGGCGGATACTCAATCGGCCCAACAATCCAGCCGAAAAGGTCCAAGATTGCTTAGACCAGTCAGTCCAAAGAATAACCGGCTCGGCCTAATCTTGAGGAAGCCGTGTCCAGAAGCGTAAAGTAAAGTTACTTTTATAAAGTAGCTTTTGGTAAAGCCACTTTATAAAAGAGACTTTTGTAAAGTAGCTTTAACTAAAGCTGCCAGGCAGCTTTAGCTTTTACTTTTGAAAAAGCAGATGTGATCTTATCGCATCTGCCATTTGTAAAGTAGCTTTAGGAAAGCTGCTTTTGTAAAGCAGCTTTAGCTCTTACTTTTGGAAAAGTAGATGCGATCTTATCGCATCTGCCGGGTGTAAGGTTTCCCTATAAAAGGGAGGCATATCTTAATATGAAGCATCGAAGAATCACCGAAGAATTCTCTCTTCTTGGTCTTGAGTTCTTTCTTTCTTTCTTTCTAACTTCGCTTCCACACCTCTCAACACCTGGTATCAGAGCTTAGTTGCTCAACCCCCCACCATTCTGGTATCGGAGCTTAGTTGCTCAACCCCCCACCATTCTGGTATCAGAGCTTAGTTGCTCAACCCCCCACCATTCTGGTATCAGAGCTTAGTTGCTCAACCCCTCAGTATTGGAAATAGTAGTAATAGTAGCATTAGTAGATGTTGTGCAGTAGTAGTAGTAGTAGCGATAATAGAAGCAGTAGTAGCAACGGCAGCAGTAGTAGTAGTAGTAAAAGTTTTAGTAGTTGGGGTGATAGTAGTAGTGGTAGCAGTTGCTATTGTTGTTGTTGTAGTAGTAGTAGTAGTAGTAGTAGTAGTAGTAGAAGAAGTAGGAGTAGTAGTAGTTGTCGCTGTTGCAATAGTAGTTGCAGTAGTAGTAGGCGTAATAGCAGCAACAGTAGTAGTAGCAATAGAAGTAGCAGAAGTAGTTGTACTAGGAGAAGTAGTAGTAGTAGTAGAAGTAGTAGTAGTAGTAGCTATGGTTGTATTTTTTGTAATAGTAGTAGTAGTAATGGTAGTAGTAGCAGCAAAAGTAGAAGCAGCAGTAGCAGGAGAAGTAATAGTAGTATCAGTAGTAGCATCAAAAGTAGCAGAAAAAGAAGTAGTAGTAGCAGTAGTAGTAGTTGTAGTAGTAGTTGTTCTTATTGTTATAGTAGTAGTAGATGCTGTATCAATAGTAGTAGTAGTAGCGGTAGTAGTAGCAGTAGTAGTTATTGTTGTAGCTGTAGTAGTAGTAGTAGTTATTGTTGTAGCAATAGTAGCAATTCTAGTAGTAGTAGCAGTGGTACCAGTAGTAGTTGCAGTAGCGGTGGTGGTGGTGGTGGTAGTAGGAGGAGGAGGAGTAGTAGTAGTAGTAGTAGTAGCAGCAATGGTACCAATTGTAGTTATGGTTGGCATAGTAGTATTAGTAGTGGTAGTGGTAGTAGAACTACTACTAGTACTAGTAGTAGTAGTTCTAGTAGTAGCAGCAGCAATAGTACCTAAAGTAGTAATAGAAGGGGTAGTATTAGTACTACCAGAAGTAATATAAGTAGTAGTAACAGTCGAATGTATAGTAGTAGTAGTAGAAGCAATAGCCATAATAGTTGTAGTAGTAGTAGAAGTAGCAATGCTAGTAGTAGTTATAGTAGTAGTACTAGTAGTAATGGTAGTAATAAAAGTAGTCGTAGTAGTATTAGTAGTATTAGTAGCACTAGCAGTAGATGCATTAGTGGCTTTAGTTATAGTAGTAGTTGTAGGAGCAGCAACAAGAGTAGCAGTAGTAGTAGAAGTAGTAGTACTAGTAATAGTGGAAGTAGTCGTAGTTGTAACATTCGTAGTAGTAGTAGTAGTAGTAGTAGGAGCAATATTAGTAGTTGTAGTAGTTGCAGTAGTAGTAGTTTTTGTAGCAGTAGCAGTAGTGGAAGTAGTAGCAATAGTAGTAGAAGTAGTCTTAGTGGTAGCAAAACTAGTAGTTGTAGTAGTAGTACAAGCAGTTGCAGCCATAATAGCAGCAGCATTGGTACTTGTATTAATAGTAGAAATAGTAGTAGTAGTAGTAGTAATCGTAGGAATAGTAGTAGTTATTGTAGAAGTGGTAGTAGTAGTAATATTAGTCATAGTAATAGTAGTAGTAATAGTAGTAGCAGTAGTAGTAGTAACAGTAGCAACATAAGTAGTAGTAGCAATTATAGTAGTAGTAGTAGTACTAGTACTAGTAGTAGCAGTCATAGCAATTATAGTAGCAGTAGTAGTGGTGGTAGTATTAGTAGCTATAGTAATAGAAGTAATAGTAGCTATATTAGTAGTAGCAATTGTAGTAGTAGTAGTAGTACTAGTAGCAGCATTTGTAGTAGTAGTAGTAGTAGCAGTAGTAGTGGTAATGCTAGTAGCAGTAGTTGTAATAGTCATAGTGGTAATAGTAGTATTTATTTTTGTAGTAGTAGTACTAGTTGTATCAATAGTGGTAATAGTAGTAGTTGTTGTATTAACAGTAGTAGCAGTAGTAGCAATCGAAGTAGCGGTAGCAAGAGCAGTAGTAGCAGCTGTAGTAGCAACAACAGTAGTAGTTGTTGTAGTTGTAGCAGTAGGAATAATAGTACAAGTAGTAGTAGCAGTTGTAGTAGCCGAAGTAGTAGTGGTAGTAGTAGTAGCAAAACTGGTAAGGAGTAGTAGCAGTAGCAGCACTAGTATTAGTTGGTGTAGCAAAAGTCATAGTAGCAGTTGCAATTGCAGTAGTAATAGTAGTAGGAGAATTAGTAGTAGCAGCAGTAGTAGTAGCACTAATAGCAACAGCAGCAGCAGCAGCAGTAGTAGTCATAGTCTTAGTAGTAGTAGTAGGAGTAGTAGTAGTAGTCGAAGTAGTGGTAGTAGTAGTAGTAGTAGCCATAGTAGAAGTTGTAGTTGTAGCAGTAGCTGTAGTAGTAGCAATCGTAGTAGCAAAATGTGGAGAAATATTATAAGTAGCAGCAGCTGTTGTAGTAGCAGCAGTAGCAGTATCAGTAGTAGTTGGAGCAGTAGTATTAGTAGCCGCAGTAGCAATAGTAGCAGTTTTGGCAGTAGTAGTTGTAGTAGTTGTGGTTGCAGTAGCAACCGGAGTAGTAGTAGTAATAGTAGTAGCAGTGGGAGTAGTAGTAGTAGTAGTTGTAGCTGAAGTAGCAGTAGTAGTAGTAGTAAAAGTAGTAGTTATCATAGTAGTAATGGTAGTAGTGGTAGCAGTAGCAGTAGCTGTAGTAGTAATAGTAGTGGTAGTAGTAGTAGCTATAGTAGCTGTAGTAGTATTAGGAGAAGTAGTAGTAGTAGTAGTAGTCATAGTAGAAGTAGTAGTAGTAGGAGGAGTAGCAATAGTAATAGAAGTAGTAGTAGCAATAGTAGTTCTAGTAGTAGGATTAGTTGCAGTAGTTGTAATAGTAGTACTAGTAATAGTAGTAGTAATAGAAGCAGTAGTAAGTGTAGTAGTAGTAGTAATAGAAGTAGTAGTACTTGTGGTAGTAGTAGCAGTTGTAGTAGTAATAGTAGTAGCAGTTGTAGCAGCAGTAGTAGCCGTAGTAGAAGTAGCAATAGTAGGAGCAGTCGTAGTGGTAGTGATAGTGTAGAAGTAGTAGTAGTTGGAGTCATACTTGTAGTAGTAGTAGCAGTGATGAAACTAGTAGTAGCAGTAGTAGCAGTAGTTGCAGTAGTTGGAGTAGCAATAGTTGTAGTAGAAGAAATATTAGCAGTAGCAATAGTAGTAGGAGAAGTAGTAGTAGTAGTAGTAGTAGCATCAGTAGTATTACTAGCAGTAGTAGTAACAGTAGTTGCAGCAATTGTAGTGGTAGTAGTAGAAGTAGCCGCAACAACAGTTGTAGTAGTAGCATTAGTCGTAGTAGTAGTGGCAGTGACAGTAGTATTAGACGTAGTTGTAGTAGCCGTAGTTGTGGCATTAGCAGTTGTATTAGTTGTACTACCACTACTATTTCTTCTACTACTAATACTACTATTACTACTCCTACTACTACTCCTCTTCCTCCTCCTACAAGTACTCCTACCCATACACCGATCGCCACTACTACTCCTACTACTAGTATTACTGCTACTGTTACTAATACTACTACCACTGCTACTACAACTA
Organism: Trichopus zeylanicus subsp. travancoricus; assembly: GCA_005019695.1. Classification (NCBI taxonomy): domain Eukaryota; kingdom Viridiplantae; phylum Streptophyta; class Magnoliopsida; order Dioscoreales; family Dioscoreaceae; genus Trichopus; species Trichopus zeylanicus. The sequence goes on along the minus strand of RXID01021376.1, from coordinate 112,052 downwards.
CTTTTACTACTACTACTAATACTACTATTACTCCTGACACTCCTACTACTTCTATTGTTGTTGTTGCTATTACTGCTACTCCAATTATTACTGCTACTCTTACTACTATTACTACTACAACTACCTATACTACTACTACTAATACTACTACTAATATAGCCAGTACTACTACTACCACTACAGCTACTGCTTCTCGTACTACTACTACAACAACTACTACTACTCCTACCACCACTACTACTACTACTACAACTACTACTACTATTCCTGCTACTGCTATTTCTACTACTAACACTACTAGAACCACTAATGCTACTACTACAACTGCTGCTCCTAAAACTCTTACGACTACTGCTACTACTACTACTACTACTGCTCCTAAAACTCCTACGACTACTACTACTATATTATTGCAACTTCTCCTACTCCGACTCCAACTACCACTACTACTGCTACTACTACAGTTACTACTACTTTTACTACTACTGCTGCTACTATTACTACTACTGCTACAACAACTACTATAGCTGCTACTACTTCTCCTACTACTACTGCTACTACTACCACAACTCCTAAAACACAGTATTTCTGCTACTTCTACAACTACTTCTTCTACTACTACTAGTAATGCTCCAGCTACTACTACTACTACTACTCCTAAAAGTCCTACCACTAATACCGTTACTACTACACCTACTACTACAACTACTAATACTGCAACTACTACTACTACTATTACTAATCCTACTACTAGTACTAGTACTACTACAACTACTAGTTCTACTACTACTGTGACTACTAGTACTAGTACTACTACTACTACTACTACTACCACCACCACTCCAACCCCTACTCTGACAACTACTCCCACTTCTACTACTACTGCTACTACTACTACTACTAATACTGCTACCACCACTACTACAACAACTACTGCTACTAATTCCACGGCTACTACTATTAGTGCTACTACTGCTACTGCTCTTCTTTTTAGTTTTACTACTACTCCTCCTATTTATACTACTATTGTAGATATAATTGCTACTACTGCTGCTACTGCTACTACTAATACTACTACAACTACTACAAATGCAACCGGTACAACTACTACTGCTACTACTACAACTACTACTACTATTACTATTACAACTACTGCTACTACACCTACGATGACTACTCCTACCTCTGCTACTACTGCTACTACTACTACTTCTAGTACCACTCATACGCCTATTCCTACTACTACTACTACACTACTACTAGTGCTACTACTACCACTACTACAACTACTACTATTACTCCTACTCCTATTACTACTACTACGACTACACATACTAGTACTACTGTTACTTCCATAACTCCAACTACTACTCCAACTCCAACGCCTACTTCTACTCTGACTACTACAACTACTACTGCTACGACAACAACTACTACCCTTACTGCTGCTGCTGCTACTACTACTACTGTTACTACTACTACCATTAATATTGTTACTACTATAACTACTACTTCTTTTACTACTAATACAACTTTTGCTGCTGCTACTACCACTACTGCTACTGCTACTACTAATACTACCATTACTGATACTATTACTACTAATACTACTAATGCTGCTGCTACTACTACTACTACTCCAGCTACTATTACTACTGATGCTTCTGCTTCTGCTGTTGCTACGGCTGCTACTACTACTATTACGACTAGTACTACTACAACTCCTGCTAGTACTTTTACTACAACTCCTACTCCAGCTTTTGCTACTGCTACTACTACACCTACACCAACTGCTGCTACTACTACTCCAACTACTACTACAACTACTAGTGCAACAACTAATATTACAACAACAACTACTACTACTTCATCATCTTCTCCTACAATTGCTACAGATACTACTACTATTGCCACTCCTACTCCTACTCCTACTCCTACTCCTACTCCTACTCCTTCTGCTGCAACAACTACTACTATGACTACTACTACTACTACTCCTACTCCAACTGCTACCACTACTTCTGCTTCTACTACTACGACTCCTAATATTACTATTACTCCTACTACTACTACAACAACAACTACTACTACTATTATTGCTTTTGCTACTAATACCACTACAACTGCATTAATTGGTACTACTACTACTACTACTACTACTACACTACTACTACAACTACTACACTATTACTGCAACAACTACTACTAGTACTACTACTACTGCAACTATTACTACTACAACAACTACTGCTGCTGCTAGCTACTACTACGACTACTACTTCTATTGCTACTACTACTAGTACCACTACTGCTACTACTTTTATTACTACTATTACTGCTATTACTACTTCTATTATTGCTACTACTACAACTACTACAGTAACAACTACTACTACAACTACAACAACAACAACAACTGCTACTACTACTACCACCACCACTACAACTACTACTACTACCAATGCAACTGCTACTACAACTACAACTATTACTACTACAAGTACAACTACATCTCCTACTCCAACACCTGCTCCTACTACTACTCCTACTACATATACTACGATTACTACTACTAAACTACTACTACTACTACACTGATGACAACAACAACAACTACTACTACAACAACCCCTACTCCTGCTTGTACTACAACTACTACAACAATTGCTATTCCTACTACCACTACTGCTACAACTCCTACTACTTCTACTACAGCTTCTACACCTATCACTACTATTACTATGATAACAACTACTACTACTACTTCTGTTACTACTGCTACTACTACTACTATTCCAACTCCTACAACCACTACAATTACTTCTACTACTACCACCGCTACTACTACTACCACCACCACCAACACCACGACTACTACTACTCCTACTACTACAACTATTACTATGAATCCTACTATTATTACTACCACTACTACTACTGCTATTTCTAATATTACTACTACTACTCATACCGCTACTGATACTACTTCTACTACTAATACTATAACAACAGCTACTACTACAACTAATACTACCACCATGGCTACAACCACTGCTACAACTACCACCGCAACTGCTAAAACTACTACTACTATTACTACAACAACTACTACTTCTACTCCCACTCTAACTCCTACTCTTACTACCACTCCTACTGCTACTACGACTACTACTACTACAACAACTACCACTACTACTAAAACAACTACTACAACTAAAACAACAACAACTACTACTATTGCTACTACTACTACCACTCCTACTACCACCACCACTTCTACAACTAATGCTACTACTACTGCTACTATTACTGCTACTACTACTAATACTAATACTCCTACTACTACTGCTACTACTACAACAATTACTACTACTACACCAAATACTACTACTACTCCAAACACTCCTCCAACTACTGCTACCACTGCTGTTGCTGCTATTACTACAACAACAACAACAACAACAACAACAACTACTACTACTCCAAACACTTCTCCAGCTACTGCTACCACTGCCGTTGCTGCTATTACTACCACAACAACAACAACAACAACAACAACTACTACTACTACTACTACTACGATGACGGCGACGATGACGACGACGACGACGACGATGTGCTACTGCTACTACTGCTATAACTACTAATTGTGCTGCTACTACTACTACTATTACTACTATTACTACTACTACTACTACTACTACTACTACTAGTGCTACTGCTGCTACTACTACTGCTACCACTCTAGCTACTACTACTACTCTTACTACTACTAGTCTACTACTACGACTTCTAATGCTACTACTACACCTACTCCAACTCCAACTATGACTAACACTCCTACTACTACAACCACTTCCACTATAACTACTACTACTAATATTATTCCAACTCCGACTACTACTACTACTACTACTTCTACTACTACTACTGCTAGTCTGGTACTATTATTCCTACTACTACTACTACTGCTGCTAATCTGCTACTAGTATTTCTACTAGTACTACTAAGTCTACTACTACTACTACTACTACTACAACAACAACAACAACAACAACAACAACAACAACAACTACTACTACTACTACCACTACTACTACCACGACTACTCTGCTACGACTACTCCTACTACTACTACTAAGTCTACTACTAGCACTACTACTAGTACTACTGTTAGCACAGCTATTGCTATTCCAGCTACTACCACTACTACCCCAGCTACAACTACTACGAATACAACTATTACTACTACTACTACTCCACTTCCTCCTCCTCCTCCTCCTCCTCCTCCTCCTTCTCCTTGTCCTACTACTACTACTACTACTACTACTACTACTACTACTACTACTACTACTACTACTACTACTACTACTACTACTACTACTACTCCTGCTATTGCTACTACTA